>CAUYQG010289040.1:0-13252 GCA_963574415.1 Tarsius wallacei
ATTTGTTTCCAGGTAACTTTCAATATCTGTTTTGATATCCATGTTGATCCAGGAGTTGTTTAGCATCATGCTGTTTAGTGTCCATGTGTTTGTGGGCTTTGGGGGAACTTTGTTGGTATTGATATTTATTTTTATTCCACTGTGGTCTGAGAAGTTGCATGGCAGTATTTCAATCTTATGGAATTTGTTTATGCTTGATTTATGGCCAAGGATGTGGTTGATCTTAGAGTACATTCCATGTGGTGATGAGTACAATGTATAGTCCATGGTTGTTGGGTGGAGTGTTCTGTAGGTCTCAATTAAGTCCAATTGGTCAAGCGTCACATTGAGGTTCCAAATCTCCTTGTTGATTTTTTTGTCTTGATGATCTGTCTAGGTTTGTTAGTGGGATATTTAAGTCTCCAGCTATGGTAGTGTTAGAGTCAATATCTTTTTTAAGTTTGCCTAGAAGCTGCTTTATGAAAGTTGGTGCTCCAATGTTGGGTGCACATATGTTTAGGATGGATATTTCTTGTTGATGGATTGAACCTTTTATCATTATGTTGTGACTTTTTGCATCTTTTTAAATTTTTGATAGCTTAAAGGGTATTTTGTCTGATATTAAGATCATGACTCTTGCTTTCTTTTGTGTTCTGTTCACCTGAAATTTTGTTTCCTGTCCTCTTATTTTGAGTCTGTGAGTGTCCTTTCTGGTAAGATGAGTCTCTTGGAGACAATATATTGTTGCCTCATTATATTTTACCCATTTTTCCATTCTATGTCTTTTCAGTGGTCCATTTATTCCACTCACATTCAGGCTAATTATTGAGATGCGAGAGTTTATCCCTGTCATGAAGTTCTTATAGAGTTTTTTGTTGTTGTTGCTGTTTATTTGTTTGTTGTCCTTCTTTTGTTTTTTTTGGGTTGATTCATGTGTGTTTCCAATCTTTTCCCTGCATTCTTGTTGAAGGGCATTGCCATTCTTTTTTCTTTCTTTCTTTCTTTCTTCTATGTTTAATACCTTCTAAGTGTTTCTTGTTGAGCTCGTCTGGAGGCATCTTAAGCTCTTAGGGGTTTAATGTCTGGGAAAGATTTTAAATCTCCATCATTAATGAAGTTTAGTTTAGCTGGGTAGGTAATTCTTGGTTGAAATTGTTTATCTTTGAGAATTTTGGAGATTGGACTCCAAGCTCTCCTAGCCTGAAGTATTTCTGTAGATAAGTCTGCTGCTAGTCTAATTGGTCTTACCAAGTAGGTAGTCTGACCTTTTTCTCTTGCTGCCTTTAGGATTTTTTCTTTTATACCTATTTTGTGTAAGTTAATTACTATGTGTCTAGGAGTTGGCCTTCTCATTTGTCATCTTGCAGGGGTTCTCTGAATCTCTTGTGTTTGAATGATCGCATCACTGATGAGATGCGGGAAGTTTTCTTGGATAATTTCATGGAATGTTTGTTCCAGTGTAGTCTCTGTCTCTATCTGCCTCAGGAATTCCAATTAATTTTAGATTCATCCTCTTGAAATAATCGTTCATCTCTCAAAGGTTGTGTTCTGTCTTTTTTTAGTTTCTTTTCTATGTTTTTAACAGTTTGGGTTAGTTCTATATTTTGATCCTCAAGCTCTGAGATTCTTTCTTCTGCTTAGCTAATTCTGCTTTCCATACTTATCAGTTTGTTATTTATTCATTATTTCATTGTATTCTTTATTGCCGTTCTCTCAGTTATCAACTTCTTCATTCTTACCTCTTGTCCCTCCTCAATTCTATTGATAATCTCTATTAATATCTTGATATCTTGGTTTGTGGTTTGAGACCAGTCGTTCTGGGGGCTCTTCATTGTTTGCATTCTGAAGTCTGTATTCTCAGTCTAATCTCCCAGGGGTCTGTGTGAGACCCATATTCTTCTTTTGGTTTTTCTTCAGATTCCCCCCCCCCTTTTTTTAACCTCTTCTTTAGTTCTATTGTTCAGGAATGGGAGGGGGTAGCTTTTACTTCTGTTTGCTCAATCTCCTATTTTTCCTTATGTGGATCCTCTGGCTTTGGTCAATTCTGAAGCTGGACTGTGGGTGGGGGGCCGTACTTTTTGCAGTTTTGATATTTAATTGAGGGGGGAGCTGTGATTCAGAAACTATCTGCAGATCCCAATATCCACTGACAGGTGTGTGGGCCCCCTGAAACCCACTTCTCACTGACTTAAATTCTGTCCATGCAGTGGGGATATAAGTTTGCCTCCTTAAAACAAAAGGAGGTAAGAAAAAGGAAAAGAATGGAAAAAGGAAGGAGGGAGATTAGAGGAAGGTGGAGAGAAGAACAAGAGGGAAAACAGACAGGCATACCAACTAACAAATGAAAAGAGACACAAAGACAGAAAAAGTAAAAAAAAAAAAACACCCAATTAATGCAAAAACAAAAACTGTCAACCCCCCCCCCCCACTGATGTACTCTCCTTCAAAAATACCCATACACAAACAGGAAGTCTAAAAAAATGCAATAAAATAACAAAAACAAAGTAAGTATGAAAACAATCAAAAACAGAGAGAAGAGGAAAAGAAAAAACCTCAAAACTAAAACAAACAAATAAACAAACAAAAACTAAACAGAAGAAACAAACAAAAAACTTCGCAAAACTCGCTCTGAGCCAGTTCCTGTAACTCCAACTTTCTTTCAGCTTCGGTCTCCAGCTCCTCCCCTCTGCTCTCAGCACAGGCTGATAGGATTGCTCTCAGCATGGGTCAGGTGCCCCACAGACTGTTGTGGGTGGAAGATGGATCAGATCTGGGCTCATCCAGTTTGCTGCTGCTGTTGTCAAACCTTCCATTCAAATCTGACATGTCTGTGACTGTTCCAGCATGGGAGAGGGGCGTCTGTTTCTCTGGTGTGATGATATAAACCCTATGTCCCGGATTGGAGGCTGAGTGAAGCTGAGCAGGGCAATGCAGATCTCTGCCTGGTCCTCAAACAGAGAAAATGACTCTGGTTGGTGTTTCCTCACCAGTGGTGGGGCTTCTCTCCAGCTTTCCCAGACTTGATATCTCCATGAATCTGGGGTCCCAGCCACTTTGCTGTCACAGGTTGGGCACCAGGTGTTAAAGATCAGCTATATTTGGCAGGCTTTTTTCAGTAGAGCCCTGGAAACAGCAGACAATCCTGCATGTCCGTGGCTCCAATCTCAGGGCAGTGGAGGGTTCCAGTCACCTCCAGAGGAAAGCCTGACTTGCATGAACCCGAGCCTCCCCTCAAATGAAATTTCACTCACCCACCGGCACACTCCCACTCACACAGAGAGTCTTTATGGACACTTGCTTTTGTGGAGACTTTCACAGTCTGACCTGCCCCGTCGCCATCTTGCTGGAACTGTCCCTGAATCTCTTAAATTCCCTGCAATAAAGGTCTTAGCTCCATCATTTAAAAGGTTTTAAGACCGTCAGTTTCTCTTCTTCTGCTGTCACTGCTGTTCTAGGATGGTCTAGTTGAATGTTTCTCCCTCTGCCATTTCTGAGACTTTTGGAGAACTAGGAGAAATCTTGTGTAAACGTCCTGCTGTGCCATTTGTGTTACTGACATTCTTTTTCTCCTAACTTTTAGTTCAAGAGACTGTATCTGGTAACTGTTTCTTTCCATCACAGAGGTTAGATGGGTAAAATGGAATAAGATGAAAACAAGAAAAGTCAGAAAATGTATTATGGCATAAAAAAATAGGAAAAAAAAGTTTCATTTTATCTTACCGATTTATTTTTTTTTAATTTTCACCAGGTAATTTAAAGATTCACAATCTTCAGGTTAGAAAGATATCAGTATTTCAATAAAACAAAACAACCCCCCCCAAAAAACAAAAAAGCAAAACAACAACAAAAAAATCCCCCCAAAACCCCAGAAGTCAAGAAACCAAATAAAAAAGAGAAAACTTTCAGACCCAGACTTATTTAAAGTGGTGGGTACTTTATGCTCCCACTATCAGTGACTGTGTTAGGGCTGACTGAACTGTGACTGACAGCAAGCTTATTATACAGCAGAGGCAGCCTGAGGAAAGATAAGGGTCTCTAATGGTATCTTCTGGAAGGGGAAAGGTTTGTGCAATTGAGAGGAGAAAAAGGAGAAGTTGAGGGGAGATGGCTTCTCTAATGGCAGGCTGCCAAATCTGTCCCTTTTGGCTGCATAAAGACTGGTCTATGATTATGAACCAGCAGCTGTACCTCCCTCTGGCTTAAGCCCTTTGGCCTTTCAAAGGCTGAGGCTGAAGCTACAGAGCAGATTTTGGCTGAATTCTGAGTCTCTAGCTGCACTGGCATATCCTTAAGGAGGGCTGATCTAAATAAGACACCACAACTGTAGGAACAGGGAGGTTCTGGAGTGAATAGGAGTATCTGTGTGAACAGATGAGCATTTAACCTTCCCCGGGACAGCTGGACAGAACAGGGGACTTTAGAAACTATAACAGGTCTAAGAAAACTGGTTTGCCTCCCTTCTGAGGATGCTGTAGGGAAAAAAAAGGTGGGAAGCATGAAAGCCCTTAGCAAGATGTGAAGTAAGGTAGGCTTCGTGTGTGCCTGGCCAAGCTGTGTACCCTCAGCTAGTTACAGAGTCCAACAGTCCTCATTCTTTCTCTGGAATTTCTCCCCTACCATCAGCTGAGCTCTGATGTGTTTATGTTCTCAGATGTTCTTGGATACAATTCAACTCAGAAATTCTCAATGCATTATTAATGAATATAGAGAAAGCAATATATTGTTCCACCAAAAAAATGCCCTTTTAAAATCTAGGGAATGTCTGATCATACAAATTATTAAGTCTAAGGAGCATTTTCCTAGCATTTGTGAAAGAAGGAATGAATGAAATGTGGAGAGCCGAGAGAGAACAGTAGCTGCAAAGACTGGTTTATTCTTTATGGGTCTTTTCTGAACTTAGTAACCTGAGGAGGATAACAACTCCAAGTTTCTGTTGGTCTTCTGTAAAATGGTGATGATCAAAGCACTTAATTAAATATCCTTTGGTGAAGATAACATTCAGGTAAAGCGCAGTGTTCAGCATTTGGTGGACACAGAGAAAGTTAGTTGCTATTATAAAGGCACTGGGGTATAGGATTGAGAGCTTTGGCTCTGGAGTGAAACAGACTTGGTTCAGATTCCATGCCTGCCTCTTAGGAGTGGCAGATCCTACGCCTGCCTCTTAGGAGTGGCATGTCCTCAGGCAGGGAACTTAACTTTTTAAACATCAGGTTCATGATACTAAAAATGCTGATTAGTCTGGCTGACAGTACTAAGAAAAAATAAAAATAAAAAAATGCAGGTAATCATGGAAAGGACTTCAGAGATTTGTTGAACATCAGTTGAGGTCATATTTGTAAAATATATAGAACAATGTATACTGATACACAATAAAAGCTATTACTCCTAGAATCAAGACTCATGTATCCCATTCTATCACTTGCATGTGTGCAATCAAGACTGTCATTAAAGGAAGAAGTAGTGACAATGCATCACTGCAATTTTCTGTGTTTATAATTCAAGGCTTCCAACATTCCTGTTGCTCACATATGAGAGAGTGGCCAGGAACATTAGAACCACAACTGACGGTAAATTTTAAAAAGGGCATAACCAGAGATCTAGACAGTATAGAAGATCAGGCAGAGACTGTGGGAGGGCATAAGCTTGGTTTCAAGAATAGACTCTCAAAAGAGTGAGTATAGAATCAGAGTATAGACCAAGTGTAGTCATGAGTCACTTAACATCAGGGATACAATGTATCATTAGATAATTTCATCATTGTGCTGACATCACAAAGTGTACTTAACCAAACCTAGATGGTATAGCTTATGACATATATAGGCTATATGATAGAGGCTATTGCTTCTAGGCTACAAACCTGCACAGCATGTGTCTGTCTGTACTAAATACTCTAGGAATTATAACACAATGGTAAATATTTGTGCATCTACATATAGAAAATAAATGTACAACAAAAACGTGTTATAAAAGTTAAAAAATGGTTCCTGTGTAAGGCACTTACCATGAATGGAGTGTGCAAGACCGAAAGTTGCTCTGGGTGAGTCAGTGAGTGGTGAGTGAATGTGAAGGCCTAGGACATTGCTGTATACCACTGTATACTTTATTAAACACTGTACACTTAGGCTACACTAAATTCATTCTTAAGATTCTCTCTCTTCAGTAATAAATTAACCTTAGTTTAGTGTAACATTTTTATTACTAGTTTTTAAAAACCTTTTTACTCTTTTATAATAGCACTTAGTGTAAAACACACATTGTACAGGTGTACAAAAATATCTTCATTCCTTACATTATTATTTGTAAGATTTTTATATTAAAAATAATTTTATTTTACTTTTTAAACTTTTTTTGTTAAAAATAAAGACAAAAACACATATGAACCTAGGCTTACACAGAGACAGAATTACTAATATCACTGCTGGAAGACCTTCAGGGGTAATAAACATATGGAGTTGTCATCTTCTATAACAATTCCTTTTTCTGCAATACCTCTTGAAGGGCCTGCCTGAGGCTGTTTTACAGTTAATTTTTAAAACATGCATATGCATAGAAGAAATACACTCCATGAGAGGGAACCCAAAGAAACTCAGAATTATCTTCTTAGAGGGCAGGCCCCTTATAGTACACACAGAATTTGTTTCTCTGGACCAAATGGTCAATCAAAGATTTTATCTGGAAGTTTTGAGAAGGTTACATCACAATTTGCAAAAGAAACATCCTATGGTTTTTCCACCATGACAATGCACCTGCCCACACTGCACTGAATGTTCAGTTTTTGACAAAAAATGACATGACCCCTGTGCCTCACCCTCCCTATTCACCTGATCTCACCTGAACAACTCTTTTTGTTTCCCTGGATGAAAAATGCCCTCAAAGGGAAACGTTTTGTTGATGCAGAGGTGAAACAAAAAAGGCAGAAGCACTAAAAGGCATCAAAATAGATGAATTCAAAAACCATTTTGAGCAGTGGAAAAAGCATCTCGATAAGTGTATTTCATCAAATGGAGAGTACTTTGAAGGTGACAAGTTTAAACATAAGAATAAATACACAATTTAAAAATATGAATTTCTTTTTTGGGGAGTTCCCCCCTCATAAAGTAGTGATAAGAGCTATAGTATAGTAAATACACAAACCAGTAACATAGTCATCTATTATTATTCTCAAGAATTGTGTACTGTGCATAATCCTATATGCTAAACTTTTATCTGACTGGAAGCACAGTAGGTTTGTATGCACCAGTGTTGCACTACCTTACCACAGCTACAATGTTACTAGGTGATAGGAAATTTCAGTTCCATTATCATGTTATGGGACTGCTGCTGCTGTATATGTGGCCTGTCACTGACTGAAACATAATTATCTGGTGCACGACTGTAAATGCATGAGGAGGATGGGTGGATAGGCAAAGAGCGCCACCAGGATGCTGAAGCACAGATGACTGATTCAGGGCAGGACAAGTAACTGAATAAATTAAGATGAGCAGTGCCAATCAGCCTCAGGAATGAGAGACCAGATTTGGAAAGTAATCTAAACAGAGGGCTCCGTTGTGACATTCTGTGGAATAATGGCATTAGGGGAAGATGACAGTAAAACTAACTTGGCTGATACCTCTGTATTGATCCCTAAAAGAAGTACAGTTGAAACCTACTCTAGTTTGTTTCTTTTGAGGCAAGGTTTCACTCTGTTGCTCAGGGTGGAGTGTAGTGGCATGATCACAGGCCACCACAATCTTGAACTCCTAAGCTCATGCTTTACTCTTGCCTCAGCCTCCTGAGTAGCTAGGACTACAGGCGTGTGCCACCATACCTGGCTACGTTTTCTATTTTTTTTAGAGACAGGGTCTCACTTTGTTGCCTAGACTGGTCTCGAACTTCTGACCTCAGCCTCCCAAAGTGCTGCCTCAGCCTCCCAAAGTGCTGCGATTATAGTTGTGAGTCATCATGCCCAGCTGAACTTAATCTTTTTAAAAAAAATTATTATTTTATTTTAAAGATGTTGAGTATAATTCAGGATTATGTATGAAACTACTCTTGAGGCAAAAGAAGATATAATTGTTGAGTCAGAGCAGTGTGGAGACTAGAACCTAGACAAACCCTTTTGGGAGCTGGGGAATAAGATGTGGCTATATTAATATCAGGCAAAGTAGATTCAGTGCAAAGACTATTGCCAGTGATAAAGAGGGTCATTTCATATCGACAAAGGGGTCAGTTCATCAAGTGGACATAACAATCCTAAATGTTTATGTACCTAATAACAGAGCTTCAAAATACTTGACAGATAGAACTTCCTGGAGAAACAAACATACTCAGTTATTGTCAGATGTCAACAGCTTCTTTTCAATAACTTATGAAAAGGTAGAGAGAAAATTGTAAGAATATAGTAAACTTGAACGACACTTTCAACCTACTTGTATAATTAACATTTATAGACCACACCACCAAACAATAGCAAGATACACATTATTTTCAAGTACATTCAGAACATTTATCATGATAGATCATAAAACAAGTCTCAATAAATGTAAAAGGATTTGAGTTATACAAAATGCAGTAGTCCCCTCTCATCCACAGGAGACACATTCCAATAACCCCAGAGAATGCCTGAAATCATGAATAGTACTAAATCCTATATTTACTACGTTTTTTTCTTAGACATACACTCCTATGATAAAGTTTAATTTATAAATTAAGCATACTAAGAGGTCAACAACAACTAGCAATAAGATGGAACAATTATAACAATAAACAACAATGAAAGTTATGCACATATGATCTCTCTTGCTATCTCTATCTCTTGAAAAATATGTTAATATTTTCAGATAGTGGTTGACCATAGGTAAATGAAATCACAGAAAGTGAAACCATGGTTAAAGGGGACTACCTTATGTTCTCTGGCCACAATGAGATTAAATTTGAAATCAGTAACAGACAGGTGTTTGGAAAATCTTCCAAATATTTGGAAACAAAATAACATTTGGGTCAAAGAAAATATCAAAAGAAAAATTAGAGAATAAAAATGTATGCAATATATAAAATGTTTTGAGATGCTATTAAAACAGAATTTAAGAGACAGTTTTTTGAAAGCTGTCAGAATCAAAATGGAGTCACCAGTGTTAAAGAAACCCTGACAACAGAGCTGAGGAAGGCTAAGAAGAGAGTGTTCTCATGCTTCTATGCCTGATAAGAAAACTATCGCAAAAGACTGAAAAATCACAACCTTGCACAAAGGCCATTACAACCTCACACACAAAAAACTTTGATAAGTGCATTTACCCAGCTTCTGTCTATCTAGCCTCAGACTGGTGTCACCCTTGTTGTTGATATTGGTAGCCAAGAAAAATTATTTCAAAACAATTATGTAATCCTTCCCACTTTTCCTTTAAAAATCTTTGTCTTCCTTTACCTCCCTGAATATGCACATAATTTACTATGGCACACATTTTCCCATTGCAATGCTTTATTCCCAAATCAACATATTTCTCTGTTTGTTATGTAGGTTAAAAATTTATATCACTAAACAACTAAACTAAAAAAGTAAGTCTCAAATTGATGATCTCAGCCTCCAAACTAAGAAAATAGAAAAAGAAGACCAAATTTAACCCAAAGTAAGCAGAAAAAAATTAATAAAGATCAGAGCAGGAATCAATGAAATAAAAAATAGGAAAACAATAAAGAAATTTAATAAGACAAAAAACAACTTATTTGAAAAGATCAACAAAGTTGATAAGCTTCTCATCTGGCTGATCAGGAAAAAGGACAGGTGATTGTAACAATCAATATCATGAATGAGAGATGTCTTCACTATACATTGCACTGATAGTAAAAATAAGCAGGAGAATATGACAAAACACTTTATGCCAATAAATTTAAAAGTTTCCATAAAATAGATAAGTAATAAAGAGACACATATTACCAAATCTGAAGAGCCCTATACCTTTTTTTTTAAAGTCAGGATCTTACTCTGTTGCCCAGGCTGGAGTGCAGTGGCATGATCATGCTCACTGAAGCCTTGACCACCATCAGGTGATCCTTCCACTTCAGCCTCCTGAGTAGCTAGGGCTACAGGCATGTGCCACCACACCTGGCTAATTTTTTTGCTTTGATTTTTTTTGTAGAGACAAGGTCTCACCATGTTGCCAAAGCTGGTCTCAAACTCTTGGGCTCAAGCAATCCTCCTGCCTTGCCTCCCAAAGTGCTGGGGTTACAGGCATGAGCCACTGCACCTGGCTGCCTATATATTTTAAAGAAATTAAATTTGTGGTTAAAAACCTTCCCACAAAGAAATCTTTAGTTTTGGCTGGTGAACTCTATTAAATATTTAAGAAAGACATACTAATTCTATACAAACTTTTCCAGAAGAGGAAATTCTTTCTCATTCTCTGATATCATTCAAGAAAAATTGTCCAGAGACATTTACAAGAAAACCACAGAACAATAACTCATAAATATGAATTCAAGCTGGGTGTGGTGGCTCACAACTGTAATCCCTGCACTTTGGGAGGCAGAGGTGAGAGGATTGCCTGAGCCCACAAGTTTGAGACCAGCCTGGGCAACACAGCCAGACCTTGTCTCTACAATAAAATAAAATAAAATAAAATAAAATAAAATAAAATAAAATAGCCAGGTGTGGTGGCACACACCTGTAGTTGTAGCTATTTGGAAGGCTGAAGCAGAAGGATTGCCTGAGCCTAGCAGGTTGAGGCTGCGGTGGCCATAAGTGTGCCACTGCACTCCGGCCTGGGTGACAGAGTGAGATTTCAACTAAAAATAAAATAAAAGTGGATTAAAAAATTCTAAACAAATGGATGTGGTGGCTCATTCCCATAATCCCAGAACTTTGGGAGACTGAGGCAGGAGGATTGCTTGAGTTTAGGAGTCCAACACCAGCCTAGGCAACATAGTGAGACCTCATTCCTACAAAGAAAATTTTAAAAAATTATAAACAAAATTTTAGCATTTTGAACCCAGCAACATATAAAAATAATAATGCATCATGACCATTCTTGGAAGGTTATTCCAGGAATGCAAAGTTGATTTGGTATTTGGTATTAATCAATGTAATTCATCATATAAACAAACTAAAAATTTTAAAAACCATATAATTATCTCAGTAGACACATAAAGAGCATTTGACAAGATCTCACATTCATTCCTGATAAAAGCTGTTAGCAAACTAATAATAGAAGAAAAATTCTCAATCTGATAAAGGACATTTGTTATCAACTGACTGTATATGTCCTCACGAAGTTTATATGTTGAAACTCTTATCTCCAAAGTTATGGTATTTAAAGATGGGGCCTCTGGAAGGTAATTAGGTCATGAAGGTAGAGTCCTCATGATGGGATTCATGGCCTTAGAAGAGACACACTCTGCAGTGTGAAGATACAGTGTGAAGATATAGTGTACCAACCAGTGAGTGGGCCCTTATCAGGAACAAAATTGGCTGGTGCATTGATCTTGAAGTTTACAATTTTCAGAACTGTGAGAAATAAATGTTTGCTGCTTAAACCACCCAGTCTAGGTATTTCTGTTACAGCAGCATGAACTGACTAAGATATCTATAAAAACCCTGCAGCTAAAATCATATTTAATATTTTTGTACCTACTACAACCCTAAGGAGATATCTTCATCTATTTTGTGATGTTATAACAATACCACAGTCTGAGTAATTAATAAAGAGCATACATTTGTTGACTGACAATTCTGGATGCTGAGAAGTCAATACCAAAGTGCCGACATCTGGTAAGGACCTTCCTATTACATCGTCACATGGCGGAAGGATAAAGATAGGATAAGAGAGAAAAAAGGCGACTGAACTCATTTTTAAAAATAAGGAACCTACTTTTTCCGTGAACAATGAACATCTATTCATTAGGATAATGAACATCTATTCATTAGGACAAAGCCCTCATGGCCCAATCAACTCTTAAAAGTCCCACCTCTTAATACTGTTACAATGGCAATCAAATTTCAACATGAGTTTAGAAGCGGACACATATTCAAACCAAATATCTAAAAGCAGGAGCCTTTTAAGATATTTTTTCCTAACCACCCCACCCACCCCATGAAGTTAAATACTGCAGAATGTTTTGTTGAGTCTCGAGGACTACAAACCATTATAATATCTAAGATTATATATATATATATTTTAAACCCCCTCAAGAACAAATTTTGGCCCCCTTAGGGGCACTATCGCTTCCACAGAAAAAACTTGTACTATGTAATCTTCAAACTCCACCTCCAAGGAAATTTCTCTATTTATTCCCACCACATATCTTATCCTCACAACAGTCAGCTATTCCCTTTGTTGACAGGAGATATTCTGAATGCTTGGACCTAAAAATTACTATGCTATTTGAAAGAAAAGTTAGTTTAAAAATACATTGATTACATTTTACAAACTACCTGACCAATTCTCCACAAAGCTGTCATGTTCATCAAAAACAAAAGTAACTTGAGAAACTATCACAGCCAAGGGGAGATTAAGGAGACATGACAGTTAAATGTAATGTAATTAGCCGGGCGTGGTGCACACGCCCGTCGTTCCGGCTACTTGGAAGGCTGAGGTGGAAGGATCGCTGGAGCCCAGCAGGTGGAGGCTGCAGTGGCTGGGAGTGTGCCACTGCACTTTAGTCTGGGCAACAGAGTGAGACTTCAACTAAAAAAAAATATATATATATATATAATGTGATATCTTGAATGGAGTCCTGAAACAGAAAAACGGCATTAGGTAAAAACTAAGGAAATCTGATTTTAGTTAATAATAATAATAAGTGAAAAAACCAAAACCCTCCTCCACCCTGCTCTGTCTTAGTAGTGAACACTCTGGTAGTTTTTATGGTGAGCTCCTTTAATTAAGGTAGTAGCTGGCACTGACGAAGGACTTTGGCAAAGTCTCAGGGTACAAAATAAATGTGCAAAAGTCAGTTGCATTCTTATACATCAATAACATGCAGGCTGAGAAACAAATAAAAAGCACAATCCCATTCACAATAACCACACACACAAAAAATGAAATGCCTCAGTATCTTCCTAACCAGAGAAGTGAAAGACCTTTACAAGGAGAACCACAAAACACTGTTCAAAGAAATCCAAGAAGACACAAGCAAATGGAAAAATATTCCATGTTCAAGGAAAGGAAGAATCGACATTGTTAAGGTGTCTATCCTACCAAAGGCAATATACAGATTCAATGCAATACCTGTCAAATTGCCAACATCATTCATCTCAGACCTGGAAATGACAATACAGAAATTCATACAGAAACATAAA
>CAUYQG010289047.1:0-11048 GCA_963574415.1 Tarsius wallacei
TGGTTCCAGCTACTTAGAAGGCTGAGGTGGAAGGATCACCTGAGCCCAGCAGGTGGAGGCTGCAATGGCTGTGAGTGTGTCACTGCGCTCCAGCCTAGGTGTCACAGTAAGACTCTGACTCAGGAAAAATAAAAAAAAAAATAGATAAAAGGTAGCTTTAAAGTCCTGGTGTGTGTGTTGCTGACAGAGAGAACAGGGAGGGGACGGAGGAAGAACAAGCTCCAGCTCTGTTGGTAACAGGAAGGCCAGGGTGAGGACAGAGGAAGAACAAGCCCCGCTTTGGGCGCCACGGACTGCAAGCCCAGGTTACAGACCAGCCTGGTCTCAAATCCAGAAGGAAGGACCAAGAAACAGGACAAGATGCCCCCTGACTACCTCCAGCCCTAAAGTCTTGGCTACCCCAGCCCAGTTCTCAGCAAGGGCCTACTCACCTTCACCAGCTTGTAGAAGGTCTCGTAGATGAAGATGAGCGAGATGAGGAAGGCGAAGATCTCCTGCGTGAAGCGAGAGACGAAGCGGACCAGGAAACTCCCCTCCAGGGCCACCATGAGCAGGGCCAGGAGCACCAGCCAGATGCCAATCCACACGCGGCCCACCAGATACTCCAGGTGGTTGCTGCTACAGAACTGTGGGGGGAGCAGTTAGGTCCAGAGCTCTGGAGGAGGGGGACTGAGGGAGGTGTCTGGGACAGAAGAGGGGTGGCTGGACCTGGGCAGAAAGAGCCCTCACCGAGAAGAAGGCCTCCTCGAAGACCAGCAGAGGCCCCGAGAAGCCAATCACCAGCAGTGGCTGGGCACCTAACAGGCAGAAGACCACGCCCTGGAGTGCTGTGGACATGATCAGCTCCGACACCCCGATCAGGTCTTCTGTCTTCTCTCCTGAAGGTGCAGGAACCAGCTCAGCATCTGGTGGCTCAGCCCTGGGCAGTCCCCCAACCCCACCTGAAGCCTCTCCTCACCCAGCAGCCCCCCAAAGGTGATGGCAGGAGACAGGGCGGCAAAGTAGATGAAGATGACGGCCGCCAGGCACTGGGGGTCGAGTGCATCTCGGAAGTCACTCAGGTAGTGGGGATAGCGGCGCCGAACATCACGGATCAACCCCCCAAAGGGCCGGCCCGTTCGCCGAAGGGGATCGTCTTCAGCTGCACCTGCTGCCTCTACCATCTGCAGGAGCGCTGCAACCCAGGCCTCCGTCAGGGAGCTCCCCCCTGCCCCTCCCCCCATCCCATCCCCCGCTGAGGTAGCCCCACGCTGGCCCCAGGCCTGCACTGGCCCGTACCCTTGTCTTGGGCAGACTTGGGCTCCAGCCCAGCACCCATGGGCAGCAGCCGGCCCTGCTCCTCCCGCTTCTTGAGCATCTGGCGCTGGAAGTGGGCGACAGAGCGCAGCAGCTCCTCGCCCTGCACTTCCGAGGGTGGCAGCACCACGCTGCAGTCCAGGAAGGCATTGATGGCGGTCAGCAAGTCATCCCGCTCGTCTGCTAGGTAGGCTGCCTCGTGGAATTGCTGCCAAAGCAGGACCAGGATCAGAGGGGGCACAAGGAGGAGGACTGAGGCTGGGGCTAGGCAAGGTTGTTGGGCTGAGGGGATCCACGGGGACTGAGGCTGGCCCAGGGTGGGCTCCAGGGAGCAGGGCCCACGTGAGGAGAGCAGCTGACCTTGTCAGACATGAGGGTGGAGATGGAGCGGCCAATCTCATGGTAGTCCATGTTGGCGCTACTTGGGCCCAGCAGCAGGAAGAGGAATCGCACAGGCACCGGCACCTCCAGCACAGCGTCCAGCTCCACAGCCTCCCGCAGACGCACAAAGGCCATGGTGGGGCGGGAAAGGAACTCCACACAGCCTAGGGGTGTGGGGCCTCCATGGGCAAGAGCAGGGCAGCAAGACTTCCTCCCAGCCTCCTGCCCACCCCTCAGCAGCAGCACCCAGGAAAGGCCAGGGAGACTCCACAGGGCCCTGCCTTCAGGCCCAGCCACAAGCCTGCCCCGAGGCTCTCCCCACATACCCACGAGGACCACTGTAGCCTCAGCATTCTCAGGGATCTTCTCTAGCAGCTTCAGCTCATGTTTGGACTTGGAGCGAGTGATGCCAGCTGGCGGTCCTGGAGGTGGCAGCTCCCGCTGGGGGGACACAGGAGAATGGAGCTCAGCCCAACCAGGCCTCTCTCACTGTGTGTCCACTCCTAGGCTTCCTCACAGACCTGCAGCCAGCCCCAAGCAGGGCCTGTTCTCCCCTCACCTCTCGCTCCACCTCCAGCCGGCTATCAGGAACACTTCCAATGAGAGGCTCAGTGACATGGGGGTCACTCTCGGCCCCCTGGACATGGTGATGCCCCAGCAGGGAGCCCAGGGAGCCAGCTGAGATGTTGCGGGGGAAGGAGAAGTCCTTCTCATCACTTGGGTGGCTGGTGGGGCAGAGGGTGGTGAAGTTAAGGAGGGGTGACAGCAGGGCGGGGGCAGGTGGACAGGATGGAGTGGGAGCCCCCTCCCCCAGCAGGGCCTTGCCTGTGTTTCAGCAGCAGTGCCCGCAGCACATTGGCTCTGTCCTCGGCCTTGATCTGGTCAGAGATGACCATCTGCTCCACTACCTGATGGGCCACTCCGGGCAAGGTCTGTTGGTCCAGATCCAAGAGCACAGCCCCTGGAACAGAGACAGCATGGAGGGCTCCTCAGCCCCAGGTCAAGAAACAGTGGCAGGAGATGGAAGGAGAACTGGGGACAGGTGGGGGCAGCTAGGTGGGTGTGGTCCAGGGAACAGAACACCTGCCTACAGATCCAGGACCCGGGTTTGAGTCCCAGTTCTGTCCCGGAAGCCTACATCACATCACCTCTGACCTGTTCCTTCCCTCCCCCATTTCCCCCAGGAATGCAGTGAGGCTCAATGGAGACAGCCAAAGCTGTTATCAGAGAGACCATCTAGGCCAAACCCTGACAGACATCTTTTCAAGGGAGCATCCAGCCCCCACTGGGACTGGTCAGGCCGCTCACTCTGGCAAACCTTCTGGGCGGTTAGCAAGTTCTCTGTTAGTCATGTGCTGCCTCCCTCTGATCACTCTAGGGTCCTTATTCCACCCTCTGGAATGCAACATGGCTGGGTTGTGGCCTTGTCCACGTGGAAGACTCTGAGCCATCTATAGATGGCCCCTCCATCCCAGGCTCTTCGATATCGCTGTCACTTTCACAAGCCCAGTGGCTGCTCACTGGGAAACTTCTAGAAATTTCATATAGAAATGAAAGTCCCTTCAAAAGTTAGCAGATCATTTATATGGCAAGGTCAACTTTTAGGAACAAAGAGCTAAAGAATAAACAGAACCAAAGGCTCCTGAGCAGCCAAACCAAGGATTCCAAAGCCTAGTGATAAAGCCCTTGCATTTTGGTGCTGTGCCTAAAGCCCACAAGCTCACTCAGAGCCTATTTATTCTTAGTTTGGAAAAAATTCTAACAACAGGGTTCTAGGTCCTCAGCTGCTTAGGAACAGGTCTTTTAACAACACCTGGGAGTGACTGCCCATTGAGAAGGAGGAAACAAGTAGACAGTAGAAACATCAAGCCGGGCTCGGTGGCTCAGCCTGTAATCCCAGCACTTTGGGAGGCTGAGGCGAGTGGATTGCCTGAGCTTGAGGGTTCGAGACCTGCCCGGACAACTTGGCGAGACCTGTCTCTACAATAAATCAAAAGCTAGCCAGGCATGGTAGCACGTGCCTGTAGTTCCAGCTACTTGGAAGGCTGAGGCAGAAGGATCGCCAGAGCCCAGCAGGGTGAGGCTGCAGTGGCCTCAGGAGCGTGCCACTGCACTCCAGTCTGGGTGACAGAGTGAGACTCCAACTCAAAAGAAAAAAAAGAAACATCAAACACAGCTCGCACGTCCTTCATCTGGGCCTTACATGGCCCTAAAGATGAGACCACACTCCCTGGAATCTCTAAGATGGGAACAAGGCATGCCAGGAATTTCAGAACGCTTCAAATCAAAATGGCTTACGAATATTTTAGCACCCAAAACACATCAGCTCCAGTTACCTGAAAATACCAGTTTCAACCGGGCTCAAGCCTGTAATCCCAGCACTTTGGGAGGCCGAAGTGAAAGGACTGCCTGAGCTCAGGGGTTCGAGACCAGCGTGAGCAACGTGGTGAGACCTTGTCTCTACAATAAATCAAAAAATTAGCCAAGCATGGTAGCGCATGTCTGTGTTTCCAGCTACTTGGAAGGCCAAGGCCAAGGATCACCTGAGCCCAGCAGGTCAAGGCTGCAGTGGCCATGAGCATGCCACTGCACTCCAGCCTGGGCCACAGAGTGAGACTCTGACTCAAAAAAAAAAAGAGAAAAGACCAGTTTCAGCTGCTTGCTGAAAATGCAGATAGGAGACAATGGTGTCAACCTTGTCTGCAGTCACCCAACAACAGGGCCCAAAGGCAGAGAAGAGGATGCTGCCTCCTGGGCTCTGGTGGTGTTGTACACACATCATGTGGCTCAAGACAGATCTGGAGTTGCTTGGCCATTTGGTCCTCAGAGAATGAGTCTAAGAGCAGGCAGTTTCCTGGGGGGAGGATGGGGGGTGCAGAGGGGAGCCAGGGTTACCATGGGCCAGGGTCCGGCGGAGCTCCAGGAGACTGCGGAAGGAAAGGGAGGCCACATGGGGCTTCCCCCAGCGCTCTGTCTCCTCCTCCACGTCCTCCTCAAATTTGATCCAGCGTGCTGTCTCCCGCCACTGAGGCTCCTGGTTTTTATCCAGTAGCAACTCATTCAACTCCACAAACACCTTGGGGCAAGATGAGAAGGTATTGCAGGGTACAGAGCCAGAGGCAGCCCGGGGTTGGCCTCAAAGACAAGCAGCATCGGAGGGGGGCAAATGACCCCAGAGAGGATAGTGAGTGGTGCACAGGCACGCGAGGCTCTCAGCCAGGTGGGACCCTGGAATGAGCAACTAGCCAATATGAGACTCAGTTTCCCTCATCTGTAAATGGGAATAATAATACCCACCTCAAAAGGTTGTTATGAGGATTAAAAGACAAAGCACTTAAAACCCTTAGCATGCTACATGACTCATAGTAAGGGCTTGATGAACGGTCACTATTTATGAAAACAGGGTTCTGTAGGATTCCATTTATATGCACTCAAGAACTGGCAAAAATAGGCCAGGTGCAGTGGTTCATGCCTGTAATCCCAGTACTTTGGGAGGCGGAGGCGAGAGGATTGCCTGAGCCCTGGAGTTTGAGACCAGCCTGGACAACTTGGCAAGACCTTGTCTCTACAACAAATAAATAATAAGTTAGCTGGGTGTGATAGCACACTCCAGTAGTCCCAGCTACCTGGAAGGCTGAGGTGGAAGGATCAGAGGGGCTGGCAGGTTGAGTCTATTGTGGCTATGAGCACAACAGAGTGAGCAACTCTGCACTCCAGCCTGGGCAACAGAGTGAGACTCTGACTCAAAAAAAAAACAAAAAAAACCTGGCAAAACTAACTGCAAATGACAGAAGAGTGGTCACCTCTGAAGGACACTGACTGGGTGGGGTCCTGAAGGAACTTTCTGAATGTGGGAAATGGTATCTCTGGGCAGTGGTTATGCAGATGTGCACGTGCAACAAGTACTGAGCTGGGAACTTCCCACAAGAGCATTTTACTGCCTGCTATTGCACCTCCATAAAAACACACTGAGTCAGAGTCCCAGACCAGAGCCCCGAAGATGGGCAGGAACCAAGTGACCGAGGAACCAAGTGACCTTGGTCAAATCACAGCACCCTGGGTTATGGCCGATGCCATCTGCTGTCACCTTCACATATTGCTAGGAGGATCAAATGAGGACAGAGGTAACTGGGCTCTGACACATGAAGTGCTCCATAGAGCTGCCTCTAGCCAAAGGGTCCCTTTGGTGAAACCAGAAAAAGGTATCTCTTCCTAAATGGTCATGATACATGAATCCACAGTGTCTCAGATGTGAGTTATCACCACAATACATAAATCAACAACATCGAAATGTGAATCAAATCACAATGCCCAAGTCAACAGGCTCTAAGATGTGTATGCTGCACTCCTGGGCAGTGTACAATCTTCACAGCCAAAGGTGTTAGTTCTGGTGCTTGAGATCACTGCTGGTCTAAGAGGTGGGGGAGGGGACACGGGAAGAAGATGAATGGGTGTTCACGGAAGAGCATGAAGCAGAGCATGGTACCTCGTGAGGCTTGTGAGGGGCTCGAGGTCGGGCCCGAGGTGTGGGGCCAGGGTCTCGCCCTTCCCGGCCACTCTGCGTGGACCCTTTGGCATTCTTCCGCACCAAGTGCCGCCGCACTCCAGGAACGTCCTCAAACCGGTGACCTATGGGGAAGCAGAGGACGAAGTTCAGCCTCCCCCTTTCTCCTTCTCCTTTTCCCACCAGCGCCTGGCTTGGCCAGGCTGCAGTACTCACTCTTCATGAGGTCTAGGTCAGCCGTGGCCAGCGTCTGGGCCTCACTCTCATCTGTGGGGACCCGGGGCAGCAGTGCCTGCTCAGCTCCAGTCATGCTCCCGATGCGCCTCCTCTCCTGAAGGTTGTAGCTGCGATGTCCAGGCTGGGCTTTGGTCAGGGGGCGCCCTGAGGCACCCCCATCGTCACCCCCTGCTGTACCGCTGGCCATCGCCACCACCTCCTCCACCAGGGTCCTGGACAGATAGAGCGGCAGTGAGCCAGGAAAGCTGACATCCTCCTCACAACCAGCACCCATGTAGGGGGAGTCCAGACCCCCCCAGCTCTCACTCTTGGGAGGTGCAAGTGTGGGAAGATTGCAGATTCTGGAAGCAGACTGCCAGCATCCAAACCCTAGCTCTATCCTTTCCTGGCTGTGCAGCCCCAAACAGTCACCCCCAAGGCCCTGCTGAATTTCAGCTCCGCCTCAGCAGCTGGGGCTGAGACCAGCCTCCCTCGGTGCCAAGAGAGGTGACATTCTAGAAAAGTCCCAGTACAGGGCCTGGCACAGGAGTTCAGGCAGTCAGTCATCATTCATTCCCCTGCCCCTCTGCCACTCCTGGAGTGCCCCTAGCCATTTACTTAGGGTTCACAGGATCCCATGTGGAATCAAGAGGAATAAAGTAACATAGCACTGAACCTCTGAGGCTGCAGACGGCTTCCCTGCTGGGGAGGAGGAACGAGCCTCGGCCTCCACAGATGCCGCTCCCTTCTCTCTGTCTCTGCTGATACAGGGCAGCCTGGGTCCTGCTATATGGAGTCCTACCTCTCTCTCTCAACATTGTGCGCCCCCAAAGCTCCATGGCTGGGCTTTCCCAGCCTATATACATGTTGGTGCCTTCACTCAGCTCACACACAGGCCACAAATCAGGACCTTTCCCACTGCCAGGCTTTCTCAGAAGCCCCCCCCCACCCCGACCATCCTGGAGCCCCAGAGGCCACTGTAACCTACCCTATCTGCACCACCTGTCCCAGTGGGCCTGTGCACTCCAAAGGGGTTGCCGTGCCCTTTACTTTCTGCAGCCCTTCACACTGCCTGGTACCCAGAAAACAACAGGTCTGTGATAGTAGTGACCTTGAGACATAGTTCAAAGTCATTTCCTCCAGGAAGCCTTCCCCCAAATGCCAATTGCCCACTGATACCAACACTTTGCCTGAACCAGGCCACTGGGTGCAGTGACAACATTCTGGTGCCACTTCATGTGACTACATTTGGTTTCCAACCAGGGGGACTGACAACTCCCCAAGAACAACCCAAGAACAGGAGGGGGTCTCCTATTTCTCTCGAACTCTGAGGGCCCCAGCGGGTGCTGGGAGGTCACCAGTCCAGTCCCTAAGCCAGTGCTTGATGTTGCTGCCCCAGCGCCAGAGGTAGGGGGACAGGCGGGGGCGGCTTAGACAGCACATCTGTTCCGTGCTGGGCTAAACCATACTTAGAACCTTGGTTCACACCACCCTTTAATCCCTGCAACCACCTGGCGAGAAAGGTTCTATTATGCTTGGTTTCTAGATAAGCAACTTGGGGACCCAGAGAGCTAAAGTGACTTGCCAAACAGCTAATGAGGGACAGGACTGGGATTTGAACTCCAGCCTGAAGATTCCAAGGTTCACGCTTTTTTCCCACAGTGCCTCACTGCCCTAGCAAGGGGGAGTCTGTTTGGGGACACTTGTTGACTAGGGTGCACTTACCCAGTCTGTGCCCCTTTGGTGGCCCGAGGAGCTGTCTCCTGGTGGGGCAGTGGTGCAGGGGGAGATGGACTGGTCCTCTCTGCCTTCCGGTCAGTGCCTTCATCCTCTTGGAGAAAGAACTGCAGAGGGGACTTGTGTGAGCTGGAGAGGCCAGGCCAGGGCCCTGCAGACATCCCCTAGGAGCCCATGACCTGCTCACCTGTACTGAAGAAGGCGTGGAAGCAGGGGATGGCTGTGTGAGTGCTCGGGCCCCCTCAGCTTCGCTGGCCTCATCCTCATCTTCCTCCCCCTCCTCAATGGTAGGGGTTTCCCCGGTGGGGGAGGTTCCAGTGCGCCTTCGAGGTTTCCGTCCAGGACCCTGGGGTGTCTTGCGGCGGCGGGCATCAGGAGGCAGGTGGGTGGACAGTGGGTGGTGGATATGGTGGGAAGACTGGCGGTGGTCTGCAAGGAGGAGGAGGGCTTGGCAGCCAGCAGGCACAGTGTCCCTCCCCCACCATCCCGGCCCTCAACTCTATTCCTCCCACTAGGGACCCTGGTCCCTTCTCTGCTGCCCCCCTCCCCAGCCTGCCCCCTTACACTCAAAGTCTTCCTCCCCATAGCTGCGGCCTGGCTCCTCCCCTCCGCGAGACCCAGTCTCCTGTAGGATCTCCTCAAACCGCTCCACGCCCAGGGTGCGGTGAAGGTCATCTTCCTCCTTCTCAGGGAACCCAGGCGTTCCAGGGCCCAAGCTCTCTGGCTCTGGCTGTGAGATAGAAGTGGCAGAGAAAACACACAGGGGCTCATTGGGAATCGAACGCTGAGACCCCACCCGGTCCAGTGCCAGAGACCTTAGTACCCACTCCCAGCAGCTGTATCCTCTAATGCAGGAATCCAGAACTCCCCAAATGCTGCCCTCTCCAATGTCAGGGACCCAGTGCAACTTCTGCAACTGCCCACTCCAATGTCAGAGTCCCACCCCCACCATCAGCTGTCCCCTCCAATACCAAGGACCCACGACATCCCTAACGGCTGTTTCCTTTCAGTGCTAGGGACCCAGTGTCCCCTTAGCAGCTGTCCACTCAAATGCAGATACCCAGCATGCTTCCAGGACTCTGTCCCCTCCAATGTCAGGGACCTAGTCCCCCCAGCAATCTGTTTTCTCCAATGCCAGGGACCCAGTATGCCCAAAAACTGTCCCCTCAAATGCAGGGACTCAGCACTCCCCAAGAAACCTGTTCCTCCAGTGCCAGGGACCCAGGCGCCCCCACAGCCTGAAGTCACAGCAGAAATCCCAGTGTCCAGCCCTTCTGCAGCCCAGACAGAGGGGGTGTGAACCAAACAGTTCAAAAGGCAGACAGTGAAGAAACTCCTGGCTTGAGGACAACTGCTGAGCCCAAAAAGTAACTTCTAGAGGCACCCAAGCTAACTGACCCGGAGTTGGTCTGAGTCAAACAAACCCAGCCCTGTCAGGATAGGAATGCACGCGCTTCATCTTACCAGAAGAGCCCCCATTCAGCCCACCAAGCCCGGAGCCCAGGGCCCATGCTGGCTCTCTAGCCCCGCCCCTTCACCCCACCCCCACGGCCCCCACCTGAGTCATCCTGCAGGAGCGAAGCAGCAGCCCGCGGCGGGGCAGGGACTGCGGCGCCAGCGAGAGCTCAGCCCAGCTAAGCGGTGGCTGCCTGCCGGGCAGCCTTGGTCCAGCCCCCCACCCACCCACGGTCTCAGCTCCAGGCGCCGCCAAATATTTGCTCAAGAGCTTCTGGACCTGAAGGGCATCTGGACCTCCAAGGGCGGGGGTATGCAGCCCCCTCCATGGCAGTGCCAGAGGTTAGAGCAAGGAAGAGCCAAGAGAGGAAGGCCAGGAGGAAGGGCGGCAGCGAGGTGGGGACAGGAACAGTTGGGACTGGCAGGGATACTAGATACCAGAAGATGCGAAGGCCAGGGGGCCGGCTTCTCCCCTCTGTGCAGAGGGCTTCTGACTGGCCCATCTCCCAGCTCCCCCAAGTGCTCACCCCCACTCCCAGCAGAAGCAGCCCCATGGGGGGGGGGGCCCGGAATAGGGGGAGGGGGCCTCGAGCCCCTCGCACCTGAGGCCGCAGGAGGAAGTCCATGGCCGGCAGGGGTGAACCCGGGAAGTAGGGGGAGGAGACCAGCCCGCGCCCCTTCCAGTCACGTGCCCCGCTGGGCCAAAGTGACCAATAATGGAGCTGATTGTGGCACCGGGGTTAATCATTAGACTCCTCAGGAAAATCGGGAGGGGGCCACGTGGGGCGGTGACCCTGTGGGGGCAGGGAGGAGCGGCCGGGTGGCACGTGGGGCCAGAGGGCGGAGCCAGATACCGCCAGCAAGCTCCGCCCAGAACCCCTGCCAGCCAGCCGACTAGACCTCCGCCTCTAAGGCTGGGTCAGAAAGGGGTTGCTAGGTTAGAGACCCAGAGACCTCAAAGTTCCTCTCCTGCTGAGGCTAACCTACTTGGGGCTTCAGGAAACAATCTCAACTCCTTCCTCAAAACTAGAAGATGCCTGATCCCCCCAATCCCCATCCCCCGCCCAATCATCGTGCAAGGTCAGGATGTGGATGGCAGTACCCTCCTGAGCCACACACACACACACACACACACACACACACACACACACACACACACACACATCTGACTGTCATGGACCCTCGGCCAGAGCACCTGAGGCCGCCAGGGAGGGCGGCGGGAAGCTAAGATCGAGGCCCAGCTGACCCAGTGGGCAACACTCACCGTGCGGAAAGAATCTGCGCCCGAGGCGGGGCGCCGGGGGGCGCTGCTCATGGCCAAATCTTAGCCCTTTTCGCTGTCGCTGCGGCTTTCAGGGCAACGAGGCGGAGGCATAACCTAGGAGGGCGAGAGGCCCAATCACCATCCGAGAGCAGGCCGGGCGACAGGGCGCCAGGCAGGGGAGGAAAAAAGTCGCGC
>CAUYQG010289048.1:0-24628 GCA_963574415.1 Tarsius wallacei
TCTCCATCACATACAACTGAACTAGCAAAGTGCTGACGGAGAAGATGCAGCAAGTTATCCAGATCTAGCTAAGATCATTGAGGAATGTGGCTGCGCTAAGCAACAGATTTTCAGAGCAGACAAAACAGCCTTGTGTTGGAAGGAGATGCCATCTAAGACTTTCATAGCTAGAGAGGAGAAGTCAATGACTTCAAAGGATAGGCTGACTCTCTTATTAGGGGCTAATGCAGCTGATGACTGGTGACTTTAAGTTGAAACCAATGCTCATTTACCATTTTGAAAATCCTAGGGTCATTAAGAATTATGCTAAATCTACTCTGCCTGTGCTCTAGAAATGAAACAACAGCGTTTGGATGACAGCATATCTGTTTACAGCATAGTTTACTGAATATTTTAGCAGCTTTATTTCTTTATTTATTTTTGAGTTGGAGTCTCACTCTGTTGCCAGGCTGGAGTGCAGTGGTCCTCTCATGGCCACTGCAGCCTCAACCTGCTGGGTTCAATTGATCCTTCCACCTCAGCCTTCCAAGTAGCTGGAACAACAGGCATGCGTTACCATGCCTGGCTATTTTTATTTTTTATATTTTATTGTAAAGATGAGGTCTCACCAAGTTGCCCAGGCTGATCTCAAACCCCTGAGCTCAGGCAATCCTCTCTCCTCGGCCTCGCAAAGTGCTGGGGTTACAGGCTTGAGTCACCGTGCTCAGCCTAATTTACTGAATATTTTAAGTCCATTGTTGAGATTTACTGCTCAGAAAAAAAAAATTCTTTCAAACAATTACTGTTCATCAGCAAGGCCTCTGGTCACCCAAGAGCTCTGATAGAGATGTATAAGGAGATTAATGTTGTTTTTATAACTGCTCACACACCATCCATTCTGCAGCCCATCAAGGATCAAGGAATAAATTTGACTTTCAAGTCTTATCATTTAAAAAATACATTTAGCAAGGTGGTAGCTGCCATAGATTGTGATTCCTCTGATGGAGCTGGGCACACTTTAAACTTTCCAGAATGATTCACCATTCTAGATGTCATTAAGAACACCCGTGATTTGTGGGAGGAGGTCAAAATAGCAGCCAGCATTAAGAAGAGTTTGGAAGAAGTAGATCCCAACCCTCGTGGTTGACTCTGCAGGGCCGAGGACTTCAGTGGAGGAAGCAATTGCAGATGTGGTAGAAACAGTAAGAGAAATAGAATTAGAAGTGGACCCTCATGATGTGACTGAATTGCTGTCAACTCATGGTCAAACCTGAACAGATGAAGAGCTGGTTTTTATGGACGAGCAAAAAAAAGTGGTTTCTTGAAATGGAAGAAGCTGTAAACATTGTTGAAATAACAACAGAGGATTTAGAATATTCTATAAACTTAGCTGAGAAAGCAGTGGCAGGGTCTGAGGGGACTGATTCCAATTTTGAAAGATGTTCTGTGGGTAAAATGCTATCAAACAGCATCACATGCTGTAGAGAAATAATTTGTGAAAGAAAGATTCGGCCAACGTGACAAACTTTCTTGTTGTCTTGTTTTAAGAAATTGCCACAGCCACCCCAGCCTATCAACCACCACCTTGATCAGCCAGTTGCCATCCACATCAAAGCAAGACCCTCTACCAGCAAAAAGATTACAACTTGCTGAAGGGTCAGATGGTTGTTAGCATTTTTTTTTTAGCAATAATGTATTTTTAAATTAAGGTATGAAATTGTTTCCTTAGATATAACGCTATTGCACCCTTAGATTGCAGTGTAGTGTAACTATAACTTCTGTATGTACTGGGAAACCAAAAACTTTGTGTGGTTCACTTTATTGTGGTGATCTAGAACCGAAAAAGCAATATCTCCGAGGTGGGCCAGGGTCTTGTGGCTGAAAAACGGAAGTACTAGAATTTGAACCCAGGTATGTTGGACTCTGAGCTTAGTCAGAGCTTTTCCCATTGCACCGTGCTTACTCCCTTTTTCTGACTTGAGGTGGAGTCTGTCACTCTCTTAAATTCAAATGTAGCCATGGGGAGGAAGCCAGAGCAGCAGGCAGGACCAAGCCTCCAAACAGATGGCATAGGAGGTATCACATACAATGCTTGAACTTTGGTTAGAGGAAGGAAATTCAACAGAGTTGAGAAACTGGGGTAGGCAGGCAAAAGCAGGGAAACGTCTCAGCACAGTACGGCCCCAGATACTTGCTTGGGGCCATGGGACAGGACCCTAATGATAACATTTGGCTATAACTGGTCAAAATGTGGGGAGACCGGTTCCCCCTTCCTCCCTTTGGAAGTATCCTCTCTTTACTGTGAAGAACGCATTCCACACATCAGTCATCAGATGGGGCTGTTCTGGCCTCTCCCTCCCAGCTACCTCGGTAGACATGGAAACCAAAGGTAACCAATCAGAGTACGCAGCCCTCCTGGCTCTAGTGATCAGTTTCCGTATGTCCATGTGACTGAGACAGGAGCAATCAGAATCCTACCAGGGATTTTTGATTTCCCAAGGGCTATCAGAAATGATTTATACTCTCCACTATGGTCGCTGTGATGCGGGACATGAGGCTGGCGTTGCTGGTGGCCATCTTGCCTTCTCTATAGAAAGCCTTTCTAAGAGATGAGAGAGAAATCGATTCCGGGCAACACGATGGAGCTTCTGAGTCTTACTGTGCCAGATTGCAGTTGCATCCTGGACTTCACAGTTAAGCGAGCCAAACTTCCTATTTTTTTATGCTTCAGCTAGTCTGAAGTGGGTTTGTGTCACTGGCAAATGATAGACTGGTGAGACAAGGCCCAGGAAAGGAAGGCAGATGCTCAGCTTGGCCACCTGGGATGCATGGCTGACTGGGACCAGAAGCACAGTATCAGGCTGTGAGACCATACAGTACCAACAGCCAGTAGAACAAACAGCTCTGCCCTTCACTTGTAGAAGACATCACTAGGTGATCACAGCATTTTTTTCCATGGAGTTGAGACAAGCCATTGCAACCTTGAGCTTCTTGGGTAGAGCTCCAGGGAATCATTTTCATGATTTGAGATTGTTTTTGTATTTACGACCCTGAAATTAATGCCTAAAGAGTGAGATGCATTTGTCCAGGAACTAAGGTTGAGCTTGGAGGTTAACTTGATTTTATTTGGGATTTCTTCCTTGTGGATACTTTCAGAATATTGACTAGTCAATTTTTTATTAATAAAAACACTATGAATATGAATAATGATAAATTATCTTGCTTTTTTTTTTGAGTTGGAGTCTCAGTCTTTCGCCCAGACTGGAGTGCAATGGCATGCACGCTCACAGCCATCCCAGCGTCGACCTTCTGGGGTCCAGCAATTCTTCTGCCTCAGCCCTCAGCATAGTTGGAACTACAGACATGCACTACCATGCCCAGCTATTTTTAATTTTATTGCAGAGACCAGGTCTTGCCAGGTTGCCGGCCTGGTCTGGAACCTGTGGGCTCAGGCAATCCACTCACCTCAGCCTCCCAAAGTGCTGGGATTACAATCTGAGCCACTGAGCCCGGCCAAAGAAGTTTTAAGAAGCTAGAAAGAACATAGATGTTCGTTGACTAAAGGAATTAGTGAGTATGAATACATAAACTATAGTATATCCATATTTATTTTATAGCTGTGAAAATGAATGAAACGCAACTACACAATGACTTTCTGTTCAGTCCTACTGACCTGTGTTGCTCCTGTCCTGATGCCACACAGCTGGGCCCCAGAAGGAACACATGGTAGATCAGGAACAGCGTGGGCTTTCTGAGGGGCCCCAGCTCACTCCCTCTTAAACTAAACTTTTGACTCATCCTGCTTCTGGTTGATCTACCAAGTAGTCTCTGGTACTAAAGCAGGCTGTGTGTGTGTGTGTGTGTGTGTGTGTGTGTGTGTGTGTGTGTGTGTGTATGCAGTGACTTCAGTGGAGGAGAGGAGAAGAGAAGATTCCAGAGCAGTGTCAGGATTCTGTTAGGAAGAGGAAAAAGGAAATGGATGCTGGGTATGCAACCATTTTGTGTTTGTGTTTCTGCCTTACCCACCATACTGCAAGCGCCTTGAAGGGAGGGATCATGACATAATCATCCCTGCATTTCCCTAGCATCCAAGGAGTAATGAACAAAAGATTAGCACAAGAAAGCTCTAACCAGTCAGATCTCCTGAAACAGACCTAACTGAAAGAGAAACCAGGTCAAGAGCTTGCCAGAAACAAACACATACTGGGAAGGCTGGTATCAACAGATAAGGAAATGGGCAGGTAACAGATGAGGAAGCAGAGGAGGTTAGAGATGCTCTGATCGGCAAAGCAAAAGCCTCCTGCCCAGGTGCAGTGGCCTCCCCTGGGGGAGGGAGCTAAGGTGCAATCTGCAGAAGTAACTCCACGGTAAGGTGGCATTTTCCTGATCTTAAAAGGAGCACAGCAGAAGTCTGAGGACTGCCAGGGTGTGGGACATGGCTTGCCATCCAACTGGAACAGGATTTTTGGCAGCAGTGCCTTTCAGTAGCTTTTCCCAGCTCACCCCCTGCATAAGCCAGCCGCTTACGGGATGGGCTGGGTGGCACCACCAGGCTGATGCTCCGGGCCTGCTGGGCTCACTCGCTTGCCCCTGCTTTCCAAATCAGCCCTGTGTCACTGTTTCGTGCCCCTCTGAGGATGACTAATTCACAACCCTTGGGCCTCAGAGGTGCCAGATAACTCAGAGAAACCCCAAATTTTCCTGACTTACGATCAACAAGCTAAGATCTGGCCAGTGTATCTAAGCGTCTCAGAAGTTGGCCCTCATTGCCACCTTCGCACCAGGGTCACCACATGTGGTCATGCACTTTATGTGTTGCACAAAGGCTCTGGCTGAGGAGCTAGAAGGGCTGAACCCGGGCTGCACCTTGCTCACTAAGCCTGGGGTGGGGGTTGCATCCCGCATCTCTTCTTCTCATAGAGGCACCCACTGGCCAGGCCAGGGCTGTATCTGCCCAGAGGGAGCCCCTTCATCTAACTGGTGCGAAGGTACAGTGTTCCCTTCCATCCTGCCCCTGGACGGACCCAAAGCCTTGGGCTGATTTGGGATGGCTTCTTGTCCCAACAGGAAGTGTGCAGGAGGCTTTCTCGCTGGCAGGGAGACCCTCTGAGATGCTTGTCCTCTTTGCTTCTGTTCCCGGCCAGCGTCCCATTCTCCTTCCTGCAGACGGGCCATGCTCCTGGCCTGTCTTCCTGGTCTGTCCTGCCAGCCTTACTCGTGGCTGTCTGTGTCTTCTTGGTGGCTGTCTGTCTGCAGAGCATCCTCTGAGCCATTGATCACTCTGCTCGGTGGGGGATGTGGCTGTTCAGCCTGCTCTCAGCCTGTCCTCTGGCTCCTCGCCTGGCTTATCGCTGGCTCACAGCTTATCCTTGAACTTCCGCTTGTTTGTGCCTAGGCTCCTGCCTGGTTGCTGACACCATCCCTGAATGCTGCCAGTCCTGGCTTTCAGTCTTCACTCTGGGCTTCAAAACTTGCAGGCTTAGCACTGACAGCAACCTCCAATCTGGACAGGAAGGAATTGTTTTCCATGGGTCGAGTGTATGTCTCCAGCCCAATAAGACATCTCTAAGCAGCCAGATCCAACTCACTGGGCCTGCTACACATGCCCCCATTTACAGATGGCCGCTTGGACCCTTCTGTTTCTGCACTCACTCCTCACTCCATTCTTCTGGTCAGTAACCACAGAGGTCATTCATTATCTCTCATCCCATGTATCTTTCTAGATTACAGATGATCTTTCTTGTGTTACTGCTCAGCAATTTGCTCACAGACTCTGGATAACATCCTTCATAGCTTTACCCAGCTTGTAGGATCCTCCCGACCTGTGCCTGCCTCAGAAGCTGGCCCCTGCCTCCCTCCTACACACGGCCTGCTTTGGGGGTGGGGTCCAGACACTGGTTGATGAAGCCAGAAGCAGGATGAGTCAGAAGCTGAGTTTAAGAGGAAGGGAGACGGGGTTGCACTGAAAGTCCACATTGTTCCTGGAGCAACTGACTGTTCCCATTCTGGAGCTAAGCCACGTGGTGTGCCAGGGCAGGGGCAGCACAGGCCAGGAGGGTTGGACAGAAAGCCAGAACTGGCAGGGAATAAGAGACCTGGTGTTAGGGACTCCATGTCTGCGTCTCTCTCCCCAGATTCCTAAGTCCTAACCCCCAATGTGATGATATTTAGCGATGGGGCTTTTGGGAGGCAATTAGAGTTAGATGGGGGTGGGATCCTTATGATGGGAGTGGAGGCCTTTTAAAAAGACAAAGAGTCTCTCTGTCTCTCTCTCCTCACCGCCTCCCTGCTGTGTGTGTGTGTGTGTGTGTGTGTGTGTGTACCAAGAATAGGCCACGTGCGGACAGTGTAAGAAAGGGGCCATCTGCAAACCAAGGAGAGATTCCTCAATAGACACCAACCCTGCTGGCACCTTAATCTTGGACTTTCCGGCCTCTAGAACTGTAAGAAAAGAATCGTTTGTGTAAGCCACCACCGGCTCATTCCAACACACCTTTGGGCCTGATTTCCACAGCTCAGCTCCTGGTGCTTGCCTCAGTCACCTTGGCTACCTGAGCCCACTCTTCTTCCCCTTTGCTCCCATCTGACCCTCTCCCACGAGATAGTCCGTGTGCCTGGCTCCAGTGAAGCATGAGCGCCAGCAGGGCAGGGGGCCTTTCTTCCTTTTTGAGGCAGGGTCTCACTCTGTCACCTGGCTAGAGTGCAGTGGTGCAATCACAGCTCACTGCAGCCTCAAATTCTTCCCACCTCAGCCTACTGAGCAACTGACACCATAGGTAAGCACCACCACACTGGCTAAAAAATAAAAATATTTTTGGTAGAGATGGTCTATTGCTGTGTTGTCCAGGCTGGTCTCAAGCCCTCACCTCAGCCTCCCAAAGTTTTGGGATTATAGGCTTGAGACACCATGCCTGGCCTCTTCTTTCTTTACTCTCCACAGCATTTAGCACTATTTTGGTCACATGTCACTGGATCAGTCAATGTTTGCTAACTGATGGACAGATGGATAATAAGCACATTTTCTATCACATTTTATAATGTGATGTTTTTCAAAGTGTGCTCGAAAGACCCATTGCACTAAAATATCATTGGACGTTTTCTAAAATGCAGATCTTGGACCCAACACACCCCTAGTAAATCAGAATTTCTGGGAGTAGAACTCTGATATTTGTGCTGGGGCAGGTGAAAGATGGCCACAAATTCTTTGACATTTTTTCCGTCCAGAGGTAGAATCTGTTTCTCTGCCCCTTGAAACTAGCCCAGGGCTACTCTGAACAACAGAAGAGTGCTATGCCAGTTCCTTGCTGAGCCTTGGCCTCCAGGGGCCCTAGGCCTCCAGAGCAATGTGGAGAGCAATGTGTCCCTAAGACGATGTGGAAACAGAGAAAAGCACAATGGAGCTAGCTTCATAACCACCCTCCAATTTTCCAGGCATGTAGGTGAAATTATCTTGGACTTTCCGGACAGAGCAGCCACCAGCTGAATACCAGTGGGTGACCCCAGTCAATCACATGGAACAGAAGAATCACTCAGCTGAGCCCTGCCAGAATTTCTGATCCACAAAATCATGAAATGCAGTAAAATGTTGTTTTAAGCCCCCGAATTTTAGAATATTTTGTTACACAGTGATAAACAACAAGAATGTGCAGATGTCACAAATTCTCCAGGTTATACTGTGTAGGAGTCATTGTGAAAGGATCTGACATAATGAGTAAAATTTGACGTTAAGGAATAGGAACTATAATTTGTTTCATAGTGTGTTGTCTACATATCCTAAGAGAAGGGAGATATGGTAAAACAAAAATCTCACAATTTATGTTGTTAGTGCTCATTTTATTAGACAGCAGGCTGTTCTGTTCATAGCATAAACAAGAGAGGGCCTCCAGCTCTCCTGAACTCTTCTAGACAATCTGATTGCCACAGACAGTGTTAATAAACAGTGTCACCCAACGGAATAAAACTCAGCTTTGGATTTAAAATGTAGTGAGCCCTGACGACATTTGGTTTGGACATGTTTCCTTAGTCTTTGCTTTCAGGCCAAAACTAAGATGATTATTCTTTTCTGGTTTGTCTCTTGGGAGTATATTTTAAGATGAAGCCTGTGGGTTTCTTTCAGGTTTCATAATGAAACCTTTAGGCTTGTAAGTCACATGACTGACCACCTCTTTGGCCATAGTTTTGGAGAAAAACCACAGGACCCAACAAACCCTGCTGGGATTAGTGATTTTTGTTTTGGTTTCTCAACAAAGCAGTTTGGACAAATCTGAGAAATTTTTTTCCAGACTCAGCAGAGATCTGTGTGAAACTCAGCATCTTCCTTGGATGCTTCAGCTCAGCTTCAGTGGGTTTGGATGGACCCAGTGCTTAAAATGGAACTCTAAAAGCATAAAACCACACGAGCCAAAAATATTTTCCAAAATGGGTTTAACTGAGCTGAAGCTGCTGGGATGTCTGCCCTCTCTGAGCAGACAAGCAAGTGTGCCCCTTCCAAGTCCATCCCCAACCTGCCTCAAGCTCGTGGCATCTGTGGTGTCACATGCTGTGTAGAGCTGTCCCTTAGAACCAAACTCTGGCCTCTTTAGACACTCATCAGATGTGGTAGTGTGTTTCTAAAAACTCCATAATTCAAGTCTGGCAAGAAATCCATCTCACCATTTATTTTTATTTTGTTCATCTGAATAACAAAGTGCCCATATGGTGGTATCACTTGAGGATAGCTGACAAATAAACACACTCATCCTTTGAGCCAGTGGTTCTCAAACAGCAGGTCTGGTCATGGCAGGGCCACATCAACATGGCTCGGGGCTCTGGTTGCAAATACAGATTCCCAGGCAGCCCTGCCAAATTAGAATTTCTGGGTGGGAGCCCAGGAATCTTTATTTTTAATGAGTTTCTCAGATGATTGTACACATCCAAGTTTAGGAAACACTTTGATGTTTAAAAAATACGACACTTCTGCTTCTGGCTGAGATGGAAAAACAGGGACTGGATTGATTCTCCTGCCTGAAACAACCGAAAAGCTGGGCAAAATGTGTGTAAGAATGGCGTTCAGACCGTGGACATCAGGCAGCTCAGGACAGTGATCTCTGAGAGGGGAGCAAATTAGGTGAACCCCAGGACGACCCCAGCTCACTGCCTGGAGAGTTTCCAGGCTGTGATGCAGGCAGGGAGCCCTGGTGAAGAGTGGTGGTCTCTCCGAGTGCAGGGGATGAGCTGGGAGTCTGGGAGGCCACAGAGGCCAAAAGAGGGCTGGACACCCCTCAATGGACAACAAAATCAATATATAAAAAGAGATGACTGGTGGGTGATTTTTTAGTTCTCTACAAAGGATTTGTATGCGCTTCATGGAAGAGCATCACACAGCAAGGGCCTGGCTGAATAACCCGAGGCTCTTCCTTTCAGTGGGATGGTCCGTGACTCTGGGATCGCAGAAAGAGGTATGCAGGTGCTGAGGCAGACTAAGACCAAACTGAGAATGGATTTCCTACGTGCTTTTGTGTGTACTTTTAAGATAGAGATATTGACATATTACAACACTCAGGATGTTTCTCTTTTTTATTTTTTTATTTTAAAGATGTGGGGTACAAGTCAGGATTGAGTACCTACGTGGTTCAGGTATTGGCGAAGTTCTGGGCCTCCCACTGGACCTCACTTTACCTGGTATAGGATCGGGCACCCTTACTCATGTTACGTGCCTTCCCCTTTTCTCTCCTGGCAGTGTCCTACTATTGCCAATCCCTTTCTTGTAGTATTATGCTAGATGTTCAGGGTCCACTTATGAGTGAGAGTATGTGGTACTCGGTTCTTTGTTTCTGTGATAGATGACTGAGTATGATAGACTCTAAATCCATCCAAGTTGTGCAGAATATTTCTGCGGGAAACATAAAGTAGAATGTTAGTTGTCTCTGAGGAACAGGTTTGACAACTCAGGATGCAGTGGAAGACTGTTTTTACTGTCACTTCCTGTACTGGTAAAATCTCTTACAATGCGCATGTATTTCCTTTTTCAATAAAAAGCTAAAGTAAAATATTAAAATAAATGAATCACCTTAAGGATTTCTTTAAATTTTTAATCAAATTTTATTTGATTTTTCACAAACTCACTCATCGTATAACCCTAGTAAATGTCTACTGTGTAAAGCAATTATTATAATATGCACCTATGCAATAACTTATGCTATATGTCATTCACAATTTAGTTTATCTTTTATTCGTCTGGCATATAACACTACACAAAAAAAGGCCAAATATTGTGTTTGTGTTTCAACTTGCTCGAAAGGCAGATTGTTGTCTGTTTCCTGTTCAATTTCAAATTATGAGTTAAAAATTATTGAATTTTTTTTTTTTTTTTTTTAGTTGGAGTCTCACTCTGTCACCCAGGCTGGAGGGCAGTGGCACACACCCGGCCACCGCAGCCTCAACCTGCTGAACTCCTGTGATCCTTCCACCTCAGCCTTCCAAGTAGCTGGAACCAGGCGTGCGCTACCACATCCAGATAATTTTTTATCTATTGTAGAGATGAAATTTTGCCAATTTGCCCAGGTGGGTCTCGAACCCGTGGGCTCAGGCAATCCTCTTGCCTCGGCCTCCCAAAGTGCTGGGATTACAGGCTGAGCCACTGAGCCCGGCCTGAATTGTTTTGAGGGTCTTGCACAGTCCCATGATGCCCAGCAAAATATCTGGCTATATATACATTCCTGCAATTCCTGAAATCTACAAAATTATTCTATTTGAGACTCCCAAGCATCAGAAAAATAAGATATTTCTTTTCTTTTTTTTTTTTTTTTTGTTTACCCCTTTTTAAATTTTAAAGATGTGGGATATAATTCAGGGTTAGGTACATAAGTGATCATCATACAAGTAAAGTTTGGGTACCCTTATTGATGTTATGTGCCCTCCCGTCCCCTGGCAGTGTCCCACTACTGCCAATCCCTTTCTTATAGTATTACGATAAATGCTCAGGGTCCACTTATGAGTGAGTACATGTAGTACTCCGATCTTTGTTTCTGTAATAAATCACTATTATTGACTCTAATTCCATCCAGGTTGCTGCAAAGCTCACAATTTTGTTTTTCTTTATGGCTGCATAATATTCCATCATGTAAATGCACATTTTCTTTCTCTAGTCCACTTTTGATGGGCAGCATGGTTGGTTCTATGTTTTTGCTATTATGAATAATGCCACAATAAACATGCATGTGCAGGTATCTTTTTTTATAGAGTGATTTTATTTCCTCTGGGTATGTTCCCAGAAAGGGGATTGCTAGGTTGTATGGAAGGTCGATTTTTAGATCTTTTAGAAATTGCCACAGTGTTTTCCGTAGTTCATACTCCCACCAACAATGTAGAAGTGTTCCCTTTTCCCCACATCCTCTCCAACATCTGTTGTTTTTTTTGAGTTTTTGATGATGATCATCCTGACTGGAGTTAGGTGGTATCTAGTGTGGTTTTAATTTGCATGTCTTTGATGATGAGTGAGGTTGAGCATTTTTCATGTGTCTGTTGGCTGCTCATGGAAACAAGCTTGAAAACCTAAATGAAATGAAGGACTTCTGACATCATACAACCTTCCAAGGTTGAAACAAGAAGAAATTGAGACCCTAAATAGACCAATAACAACCCAGAAAATTGACTTTATCATAAGAAAACTATCTACCCCAAAAAGAAAAAACAAACAAACAAACAACCCCTGGACCAGACAGACGGTTTTCCAGCAGAATTCTACAAAACATACAAGAAGCTGATACCAATCCTATTGAAAGTATTCTAGGCAATTGAGAAAGACGGAACTCTCCCCAAATCATTTCATGAAGCTCCCATCACATTGATACCCAAACTGGTTAGAGATACAACAAAGAAAGAGAACTACAGGCCAGTATCTTTGATGAACATGGATGTGAAAATTCTCAGCAAGATTCTAGCAAACCAGATTCAACAACACATCTCAAAAATCTTCCACCATGACCAAGCAGATTTCATTCACATGATGCAGGGCTGGTTCAACCTCTGCAAGACCATAAATGTAATTAAATACATCAACAAATGTAAAAACAAGAAATACACGATTATATCATTAGACGCAGGAAAAGCTTTCAATGAAATTCAGCATCCCTTCTTGACAAAAACCCTTGAACACCTAGGCATTGATGGAACATACCTCAAAATAGTAAGAGCCATCTACAATAAACCCATAGCCAACATACTGCTAAACAGACAGAAATTAGAACCATTTCCCCTGAAAACCGGAACAAGACAAGACTGCCCAGTCTCAAAGGAAACCAACGGGTATCCAAATAGGAAAAGAGGAAGTTAAGTTTGTGGACAACATGATCCTATATCTTGGAAACGCAAGAGAATCTGTCAAAAACCTCCTTGCACTGAAAAATAAGATATTTCTAAGGCCTCGTTTTTCTCTATGCCTACGTATATGTAAGAGAAAGAAAAACTGCTGAGTGGAATGAGTGTTCTTGCCTCAGGCCATGTCCAGCATCCCTGCCAAGAACCCATGCTACTGTTATTATATTCATGTTGTTAATTATTGTTATTACATTAATATTGAGACTTGGAGTGAGGGCAGCTCTTCTTAAGGGGACATGGCATACACATGTTTTTGTTGTTAGACAAAAAACGAGCTATATGAATTATCTAAAACTTTGCTTGTTCAGACAACAAAGATCTTGGAAGTCTAAAGACTTAAGAGGCTCAAAGAATAGGTTTCACCAAGGAACCAAAGTCGAAGAAAACGATTCTGGGAATCTAAATAACTGAGAAATCATTGTCCTGCATCCAAGTTGCTGGTGTCCCATAATGCTCTCTCTACTCATGTATTCCCTCCACTAGGATAAAACAAGCCAGTTCCTTCTCTCTAAATTCTTCTTTAAAACAATGGGAAAGGACCGGGCATGGTGTCTCATACCTATAATCCCAGCACTTTGGGAGGCAGAGCTAAGAGGCTTGGCTTGTTCGAGACCAACCTGGGGCAATTTGGCAAGACCTCATCTCTACAATAAATTAAAAAACTATCTGGGCATGGTGGTGGGTGCCTGAAGTTCCAGCTACTTGGAAGGCTGAGGTGGGAGGATCGCCTGACAGCAGGTCAAAGATGTGGTGGCCATGATTGTGCCACTGCACTCCAGCCTGGGCAACAGAGTGAGACTCGGATTAAAAAAAAAAAAAAGAAGAAAAAGAAAAACAGTGGGAAAGAGAGCAAAATATCCATATGTTTCTGGTTGCATGTATCAGCATAAACCCTGGGAGGACACACAAGAAGCTATCAACATGCTTACCTAGACCTAGAGGAGACAGGATAGCGTGGGCCGGGGAGGGTCTGGGCAGATGGGATCAGACTTCTCAACATAGACAGTCTTACATTGTGTTGATATTACACCACGGGAATGTATCACCTATCTTAAAAACTAAAGTTAAAGTATGTTTCTCACAGTTTACTCTTCTTATAAAACCTTTATATAACATGCCTACGCCTAGGTTGAACGGGTCGAAGCAGTGTTGCATAAATTGAGTAAAAATAATAGGCAGCTGAAACCCAACCCCATCCCCTCCTCTAGTTATCAATTTTTTTCTTTTCTTTCTTTTTTTTTTTTTTTTTTTTGAGTTGAGGTCTCACTCTGTCTCCCAGGCTGGAGCGCAGTGGCATGAGTACCGCGATCACAGTTCATGGCAGCCTCAACCTCCCGGGCTCAGGTGATCTGAGTAGCTGGGACTACAGGTGCACGTCACCACTCAGTTATTTTTATTTTTATTTTTTGTAGAGACAAGGTTTCACTATGTTTCCCAGGCTGATCTCGAACTCTGGGGCTCAAACAATTCTCCCGCCTTGGCCTCTCAAAGTGCTGGAATTACAGGTGTGAACCACCACACCCAACCTAGTCATCAGTTTGAATGAACATATCAACATATTGTCTAATTGGCTGATTTCCTCTTGGCTGTCATTTGCCATGGATTATATCAGGTGAATCTATAGGTTCTAAGAACATTTGAAAAATACGAGAGACAAAAATTCTACTTCGGGTAGTTTTTCCTTTTGCAGACATTTTGGACACCTCACTATAGAGTTACCTGTGTACATGTTAGAAAACAGAGGTGAACAGAACAAAGAGGATCTGGGAAGTCTAAGTGATTGTGTGTAAGTGTGTGTGTGTGTACCCATGTGTGCAGGGGTTGGGGGACATTGGAGGAGACGGTAGAGAAGAACGGGAGGTATTTCCCAGTGTAAACATTAGAGGTTTAATTTTTGCAAAGCAGCTTTTCTGGTGAAATATTGCTGACTGTATTTGGAAGTTGATAATATAATTCAGTTCTCCTCTGGGCATTGTGGGTCTCCTATTATTTTCTTGGTTGAAATGCTTCCTCCCCACCCCAGAATAGTAGAGAAAAACTGAATAATTTCATATTGGACACTTTCCCTTTTGGAGAATAATTTTAAGCACTACCATATGTCTTCTTACTTTGTTCTTCTACTGTCTCTCAAGAACCGCTGGGCTTTGAAAGTACAAAAACAAAACAAACACAAAGAAACACACTCGAGAAGTATGTGTGTGTGTGTGTGTGTGTGTGTGTGTGTGTGTGTGTGTGTGTGTGTGTTTAAAATCACTCGGTGTGATTCCCCAATCACTGGCCATGGTAATTATCCAGGAAGGTGTTTGAAGATATGCTCCACTGAAGGGGAGTGATAACAACCTTCAGAAACTGTTTAATCCCCAGAAACTAAAACCAGTCTGATGGCGGCTGCACAAGACAGAGAGAAATCATCGCTGACATTAGACCCAAGGAAGATCGCGTGAAGTGTGCCGGCCACCAGCCACCCACATCAGAACAGCTCGGGTCCAGGCAGTGTGCATTTGACCTGAAATGAATTCTGGAGTCTTCTCCTCCTGGAATAGCTTGCTCTGAGGCAGTCCTATTGGGCTGTTGTCCCTCTCCCCCATATCGTGTAGCATCATCGGCCCCATGTTCACAGTCAGCCAACAGATTCCCAGGAGCAGAGGCCTATTTCTGAAGCATCCTAATCAGCCTAGAAATAATAGTCTGGTTATTTGATTTTTTAAATAGTTCTTTACCTTTTCCCTGCACTGAGGAATTTTGTAGATAACTTTATTCACATCAAAGAACTGTGGAGGTTAAAGTTATCTCAAATTTGGAGCTATAAAATTTACTTGAAAAGTACAGCAATTCTTTAAGTACACTTAAAGGGTTCACAAACCAGATTATTCACGAAATCTCTTGTCTCAGAAAGCTGATTAAATTGTGTAAATTATCAAGAATTTATTTCAAAGAAATGAGAAGATCAGAGTGTTCTTAAAAGGTGCCTGTGGCACTTGTATAACAAGGCCCCAATATGCTTCAACGTTCTCCCATCACTTTGAGAGGCCAAGGCAGGAGGATTGCTTGAGCCCGGGAGTTCAAAACCAGCCTAGACAGCATGGTGAGACCTTATCTCTACAAGAAAATCAGAAAATTGGCTGGGCATGGTGACCTGTAGTTCTAGCTACTCGGAAAGCTAGAGCAAGAAGGATTGCCTGACCTCGGGAGGTCAAGGCTGCAGTGAGCCATGATCATGCCACTGCACTGCAGCCTGGGTGACAGAGTGAAGAGTGAGACTCCGACTCAGAAAAACAAACAATACATCCTCCCATCAGGAAATGCCACTGTGTGACTTCTGAGGCTGGGTCAGAAAAGGCCTTGCTGCTTCTGCTTCATTTTCTTGGGATACTTGCTCTGGGGGAAGCTGGCCACCACATAATAATTCCAACTCCCCTGAAGAAGTCACACTGGGAAGGCCTTCTGGCCACAGTCCAGTTGAAATTCTAGCAACAGCCAGCATCCACTGCCAGCCATGTGAATAGCCCATCTTGGATGTGCAGCCCATCTGAGCTTTCAGATGATGGCAGTCTCATCCATATCTGAAGACAACCTCATGAAAAGCCCCCTGTGACAATGGAATAGTCAAGCCTACTGAATCTGTGACTCACAAAATCATTTTTTAAAAAAATCAACAAATTGGTTTTTGACTTACACCACTGAGTTTTGGGTCATTTGTTATACAGAGTCAATGGGAAAGGACTTTCTCTTCTTTGACCTTCTGATCATGCCCACTGCTTACTTTCACTTCCAGACTTCTATACTGTGATGGCTTTTATCCACTTTCCCTTGGATTTCCCTTTCTCGCTCCACACATGCACATACAGACACACACACAACTCACACATCCAGCCACCCGCATACACACAAAATCCATCACTTGGCTCAGTTTTACTCCCTAGAACATCTAGCTCAACCCTCATTTTTCAGCTGAGAAAACTTGGGCCTAGAGGGATTAGGTTTCTTGCCCAAGGTCACGTAGCTACATACGGGCCCCGCAGAAAGTCAACCCAGGTCTTCTGATGTCCAGTCCAGTCCTTTTCCCCACTTAATTACTTTAATTTCCCACTGTCCTCAAAAAATAAAATGGGTTCATCCTTTTCTAGTCCAGAGACCATTAAACCCTGAAAGTGCCAAGCAGGACCCTGGACCCAGCACCTCCTTTTCCCCTCCAGGGGTGCCCAGGGGACCCCTGATAACTGCCTGCTGCTGGCCTGCCTGACTGGGGAGAAGGAAAGGAAAAAGGGAAGAGCCAAGAGGGCCTAGCCTACTCCCCGCCGGCTTCCTCTTAGGCCTACATTCTGAAGGCACCACGCTAATTATGGTCAGAGTACAGGCGGGGATTCCCGAATGTGCTGGAAAAATGCCAACCCCCCCCCAAGCTTCTCTGTTGGACACTTTTTTATAAAAACAAAAGTATATAAAATGGCACATTGCATATTTTGGAATCAAGCTTAAAAAGATGAGCGATTGAGACAAAAGACAGAAATTCTCTGCAAAGCAGGACTGGGGCTGGTTAAATAAACGTGGGGAGTGTGGATCTGTGCGCTTGATCTGCCACTCAAAGGCCCAGGCAGGCTGTCATTAACACATTCTCAGCCGCCCACTGCCCCAGAGTTGCCCCAATTTTTCTAAGCCCTACAGCACTGTCATTTCATGTGTCTGGCCAGGGAATTAGAGCCAATGAATAAGAAGGCCAACCCGCCCCCCCCCATGCTGTATTTCTATTCCCTTCCGCTATCTTGCCCACAATCAGGTCTCCCTCCTCCACCCCCCCATCACCATTTTCCTGCACCAAAGAGTAAAAGCGGACTTCATGTCTCTTATGCGAGGTGTGGTTTAGTTCAATATGCAGTGTTGGTTCTGCAAACATGCTGGTGGGCGGTTGACGATGCCTGTTACCTGCCATATGCCACTCTGTTGGCCAGCATGCAGCCGGAAGCCTGGAGAGCACGGGAAGGGAAATGGATTTGGCTTTTGAAGTGCAGGTTTTAATAATAATCATTTTTTAAGAACAAGAGTTTTTCAAGAAAAAATATCCTATAACAACAGTTGTGTTCGTCCTTCCCAGACTCCTTCTACTGTGCCCAGTTTGCCTCTTAAAAAAGCAGTTGCAGATTACATCGACCTCTTCAAATCCATAAAATCACGTTCAACTGGAGGTACCTCACTGTGTGTGCTGGCTGTATTCTGGAAAAGTTACGTGTAAATTGAATTTTGCACATCTGGTCATATTTCAGATATTCTCAAGGTGCTTTCCATTTAAATGGGTTCCATTTTGTAAAGCAAATAATAACTTTGTAATGCAAATAGTTACTCCCTAGCTTATTTGTTTTGTAAGTTTGGGCTTTTGTATTTACCTTTTTTTTTTTTCTAAAAGCAAGGTACATCTGTAGATAAGAGCAGGTAGCAAGACTTTAATTTACAAATAATAAGCTATACAATTTTAAAATATAGACTAACATAGTTTTAGAAATGTAATCTAGGAATTTAGATACTTGTTTTTTAGAACTTTTCTCTCATGTAAGAACTTGTACCTGTCCCAAAAGTGAACAGTGTAATATTGCAAATACATGCATGAGGCACCCTCTTCCTAAGGCATCTGGCAACACACAGTAAAATATCAGATATTAATATAATTATGTGAAGATGTACGTACCAAAAAAGTTCAGTGCCGCGTTGTTTATAATAAACATGGGAAGGCACCTACAACATCACCAATAGAAAAGTTATTTAAGGACTGGACTCGGTGGCTCAGCCTGTAATCCCAGCACTTTGAGAGGCTGAGGCAAATGGATTGCCTGAGCCCGTGGGTTTGAGACCAGCCCGGGCAACCAGGGGAGACCTCATTTCTACAATAAATCAAAAATTAACCAGGTGTGGTAGTGCGCATCTGTAGTTCCAGCTACTTGGAAAGCTGAGGTGGAAGGATTGTCAGAGTCCAGTCGGTTGATGCTGGGGTGTCCGTGAGTGTGCCACTGTACTCCAGTCTGGGCGACAGAGTGAGACTTAGACTCAAAAAAAATTTTTTTTCTAACTGTAGTGATAGTATGGTAGGGCTCAGGTCTCTTCTACAGTTTTTACTCTGTGGCCCTATATTAATTTTATAGGGTGACAGAGTGAGACTCCAATTCCAACTCCAAAAAAAAAAAAAAAAAGAAATTAACACATGTGTTGTTTCTAAGTTTATTTTCACTTCAATAGAGAGCAATTGATTATCTTCATATCCTGACTCCTGCAGAGGTGGGACGTTGTCCACAAGGCTGATAAATATTTTTTCCCTTAAACAATGAACCTAAGACTGCACAGATCTCCTTGATAGTATCCCCAAGTTTGGTCAGTTGAAGGGCAGAAGCAGTTCTAATCTCCAGGGATCCCCTACCTTAGCATACCTTACTCTATAATAGCTTGCTGCCCATGGGTCAGTTGTCAACGGTTGCGAAATTTGCTTTACTGATAGCATCTACTGTAAAACCTAAATAGCGTTTGCTTGCGATGTCAGCACTTGGATGGACCCATGATCCCACCCAGATTCAAGACACATACCAAGGATGTGACCCCACCAGTCCTGTCCTGTCACCCTCTCCCAGAAACTAGCTCTGTACACAAAGACAGTTTCAACATCTCAACTTTATCCTCATCCAATCAGCAGTACCCATTCCCTAGGCCCCAGGCCAACAAATCATTCCTTTAAAAACACTAGCCTAGGCTGAGGCAGAAGGATCCCCTAAATCCAGCAGGTTGAGATGGCGGTGGCTGTAAGCATGCCACTGCACTCCAGCATGGGCAACAAGAGTGAGACTCCAACTCAAACAAACAAAAACCACTAGTCTAAAATTCTCAGAGAGGCAGATTTGAGAAATATCTCCTGTTCTCCTCACTCAGCTGCTTTGCAAAATTAAATTCTTTCTCTACTGTAACAGCTTCATCAGTCTTGGTATTTCTGGGCAGCAGGCATAAGAACCCAGCCAGGTTGTACCATTATTGTACTTCTTTTTACCAAAATAAATTCTTTAACAAAAATTATGTGACTCTTTATACATAGAACATTAGGAAACTCACAATTAAATTCAGCTCCCAATCACAGTATATAAGATATCCTCATCTCAACAGTATTTGCCAATCTAGTTCTTTCTTTGGTGGGGGCGGGGTTGGAGTCTTACTCTGTCAACCAGGCTGGAGTGCAGTGGCATGCTCACGGCCACTGCAGCATCGACCTGCTGGGATCAGGAGATCCTTCTCTCTGTCTTCCAAGTAGCTGGAAATACAGGTGTGCGCCATGCCCAGCTAATTTGTTGTTGTTGTTTTGAGTTGGAGTCCCGCTCTTTCACCCAGGCTGGAGTGCAGAAGCATGCTCACAGCCACCCCAGCATTGACCTGCTGGGCTCCTGTGATACTTCCGCTTCAGTCTTCCAAGTAGCTGGAACTACAGGTGCGCACTACCGCGCTTGGCTAATTTTTTGAGTTTATTGTAGAGACAAGGTCTCGCCAAGTTGCCCGGGCTGGTCTCAATCCCGCAGGCTCAGGCAATCCGCTCCCCTCAGCCTCCCAAAGTGCTGGGATTACAGGCTGAGCCACTGAGCCCAGGCTAATTTTTTGACTTATTGTAGAGACGAGGTCTCGCCATGTTGCCCAGGCTAGTCCCAAACCCGTGGGCTCAGGCAGTCCTCTTGCCTCTGCCTCCCAAAGTACTAGGATTACAGGCATCAGTCACCTTGCCAGGCTTTTTTTTTTTTTTTGAGTCGGGGTCTCACTGTGTCACCCAGGCTGGAGTACAGTGGCACACTCATAGCCACTGCAGCCTCAACTTGCTGGGCTCAGGTGATCCTTCTACCTCAGTCTTCCAAGTAGCTGGAACTACAGCTGCGCACCACCACACCTGGCTAATCTTTTTATTTCTTATAGAGTCGAGGTCTTGCCATGTTGCCCAGGCTGGTCTCAAACCCCTGGACTCAGGCAATCCTCTCTCCTCAGCCTCCCAAAGTGCTGGGATTACAGGTGTGAGCCACTGTCCCTGATCACCCTAGTTCTTTTAGAGGGCCTTTGTTTTTTATTTATTTATTTATTTATTTCTTTTAGAGTTGGAGTCTCACTCTGTTGCCCAGGCTGGAGTGCAGTGGCATGCTCACGGCCACCGCCGCCTCAACCAGCTGGGCTCAGGTGATCCTTCTGCCTCAGCCTTCCAAGTAGCTGGAACTACAGGCAGACGCCACGATGCCTGGCTAATTTTTTGATTTATTGTAAAAAAGATGAGGTCTCACCAAGTTGCCCAGGCTGGTCTGGAACCCGTGGGCTCAGGCAATCCTTTCACCTCGGTCTCCCAAAGTGCTGGAATTATAGGAATGAGCCACCACATACGGCCTTCATTCCTTTTTAACAAACTCATTGCAATTATCCCTAATTAAAAACCACCATAATTACTCTTTAGAAAGAGATGTAACATAAGTATATAATTTATTTTATAATAAAGTATAGCATTGGCCAGGCACCAATAATCCCAGCACTTTGGGAGGCTGAGGCAGGAGGATACTTGAGGCTAGAAGATCAAAAACAGCCTAGGCAACATACCAAGACTTCGTCTCTACAAAAAGTAAAAATATGCTTGGTGCAGTGATGCTCACCTGTAGTCCCAGTTTCTTGGGAGGCTGGCTGAGGTGAGAGGGAAGGATTGCTTGAGCCCAGGAAATTGAAGCTGCAGTGAGCCATGATCATGCCACTGTACTCCAGCCTGAGCAACAGAACAAGACCTTGTCTCAAAAACAAACAAACAAACAAACTTGCAGTGTAGCCGTATATCTAATACCAAAAAAAGAGAGTTGTTAATTATGTGTGAGCCATTCTCTTTACTGGTATAATGCTCATGTTATATAAAAATAACAGAGATTCTTTTTTTTTTTTTTGAGCCATAGTCTCACTCTGTCACCTAAGCTAGAGTGCAGTGGCATGTTCATGGCCACCTTAGCCTTGACCTGCTTGGCTCAGGTGATCCTTCCACTTCAGCCTTCCAAGTAGCTGGAACCACAGGAATGCACCACCATGCCTGGCTGATTTTTTTATTTATTGTAGAGACGAGGTCTCGCCATGTTGCCCACAATGGTCGCGAACCCCTGAGGCCAGGCAATCCTCTCGTCTCTGCCTCCCAAAGTGCTGGGATTACAGGTGTGAGCTACTATGCTTGGCTAACGAAAATTCTTTTTTTTAGTTGGAGTCTCACTCTGTCACCCAGACTGGAGTGCAGTGGCCACTCCCGGCCACCGCAGCCTCGACCTGCTGGGCTCCGGCTATCCTTCCGCCTCAGCCTTCCAAGTAGCTGGAACTACAGGCGCGTGCTACCACCCCTGGCTAATTTTTTTGATTTTTATTGCAGAGATGAGGTCTCGTCAAGTTGCCCAGGCGGGTCTCGAACCCACGGGCTCAGGCAATCCACCAAAAATTCTTTATAAATCACAAAGATAAAAGAAAACTGACAGCAGACAGAGCAACAATATTCACCTGTTAAGAAATAAGCAAACATCACACTTTCATATGCCACCTCATCATAAATGGTTCCAGTACTGAGAAGAAAGTAAAGTGTCCGCAGCTAAGCCTTATTCCACATACGTGCCTTGGTCATGTAATCTCTGCAACAAAGAGTAAGGGGTAACTGATCAAAAAATAAACCCAGTAAGCAGCAGAATTTCCCTTTGTAAAAACTAAATTTTACGTGCCTGGCAGGGGCAGCCCTGATTACTGAGAAGGTCCATGATTCAGCTCCCAATCAAATAGATAAGATATCCCCACCTCAACATTATTTGCCTACAGGGCGGGTATAACTAAAGCAACAAGCCCAAACCTGTCTGAGAACTAGCCTTGTCATCTCAAATCATGCATGTCTAAGCAGCTCCAGAGCCCCAGGTCCTGTGAGTGCCATCTGCATAACTTTTTTAGAAGCAGATCTACATCCTAGAGACTACAGCAGGAAACAGAGGTCAGGAAATTTCCTCTACCAAAAAGTTCCAGGGAAATTGGTCACATAACTGGCATACGCTTTTGATCTGCAGTAAAATATATCCACAGCCAGAGAAGAAAGGAGAAAGAGGGGAGGAATTCAGGAGAAAAATCAGGCTGTGGTTTTCCACATATTTGCCGGAAAAGAAAAATTCAAAATAACAACTTGACTGAGACCAAAGTTGGGAAGCAAAAGCCATCAGTAAAGCACACACAGGACCTCAGTATGCAGGCAGCCTGAGCAGTTACCCAAACGGCATCACAGCCAGCAAAAAGAGGTGGCACTGATCTCAAGAAACAGTCACAGGCTTTCAAGTCAGCGCCTCCAAGATCTGAAATCTGGGAGCTCTCAGAGATAAGGCACCAGATGGCTACTCACTCTGCTAAGGGTCCTGCTAGATGAGCTGGCCCTGGTTTGTTCCCCCATCAAGGGCAGAGACTGAACTCTTTTTAACTATGTCCCAGAGGACGTAGTCCTGCACACTCGGGAGGTACTCAAAATTATGTTAAATGAAACGCAGATTCCTGCTTGTACCGACCATTACTCAACATGTTTGCTTAATGCTCAATAAAGAATTTTCAGAATGTTTCACACACACTTTCTGACATTTAGGACATGAGATGGTCAAACAAGACGCAGACACTCAGAAGAGCCCTAACGACAGGAGCACACCACTCCCTAGCGCCGACATCCCAACACTGGGAGCCCCAGCACCACCCAAAATCCTGCGCAGCCCCTAGAAGCTTCGCTGCTGTGCCGGCTGTCCTCAGCCTTCTGTCTTGTTCGCCCTCGCCATGTCCCCACTCACAGCACAGGTTCTCCTTCCTCCTGGCAGAGTGTCACACGGTCACAGTCTCACACTCGGGGCCACTGGCAGAGTGTCACACGGTCACAGTCTCACACTCGGGGCCACTCTCACACCCAGGGTCTCACACACTCAGTCACCCTCTCACCCAGGGCTCGTCTCCCTTCTCTGTCTCCTCGCTCTTGCTTTCTCTCCCTCGCTCTCTCGCACACTCTCACACCCTCACACACACACACCAGTCTCTCTCACACTCGGGGTCTTGCCCACTCACGAAGTCACCGTGAGACTCAGGATCTCTCTCGCCCACAATCTTTCTCGCACGCTCAGCCTAACACTCAGGGTCGTCCACCCTCACGCTCGAGGGCCCCCTCACTCAAGGCGCCCCCGCAGCGTCTCCCACGCGGCCCCGGCTCGCCAGCCCCGCGCCGTTTCCGGCCCGCATCCCCCGGGAGCTCGCGGCGGGGGCGACGGCGGCCCCTCAAAGAGAAGAGATCGGCCCCGGCCCCGGCCCCGGCCCGGCGCCTGGCGCGCCCGCCCCCGGCCCGGCCCGTTACCTCCCCGTGGCCCGGCGCCGCCAGGATGCTCGGTCGCGCTGCCGCCACGGCCGCCGCGGCCGCGCAGGCCCCGCCCCGCCACGTCACCGCCGCCGGATCGCGACAGCGCGCGCCGCGTCGGGACAGGGCTCTGTGTGGGGCCCGCTGGCGGCGACGCTTCCGGGCCCAGTGGCCGCCACGGCCTGCGCGACCGGGGTCCCGCAGTCGTTGCCAGGCAGCCCCCAAGCCGGCGCGGGACCTGGGCCCAGCCACCCTCGCCGCCCTGGAGTCGCACGGGGCCTCCCGAGGGCCTCCAGAAGGGGACGTCCCCGCGGGGAGCCGCAGTTGGCCTCTCGCTGCGTTCCTGTCCGGCCTTTGGCCTGGGCCCCACGCCCAGGGGCCCCATGCAGCTCCCACAAGGAGCTCCAAGCAGCCCCGAGCCCCAATCACTGCCGCCCCCTTGCTTAGGGACCCCAGGAAGACACAACACCCCGGACTTGGGCTGTCACACACAGCTCAGATTCCCTGGCATTGAAGCACCATCCCCACCCCCTACCCCGCAGACACACTGACACTGCCTGGCTCCCTTGGGCAACCCCAGCCTTCCTGGGGCTCTGTCCTCATCTTGCCTGACCCTACTGACACCCCTTCTTAGGGGAGCGGCGCCCTCCTGTCCCCTTCCCCTGTTTTCTCTTCTTCCATCTCCTTCTAGGGCTTCTTCTGAGCTCTGAGGCTCTGTCTAGGGCCTCTTGGCCTCATGGGTCTCTAAACCCTCCACCTTAGCTTCCTGTCCACTCTTCAAGCACTGGCCCTCTTCTTGACCATGGAATGGAGTTTTTATCCCCCCTGGTCTAAGTCCACAATTGCACATCCTCGGGCTCCAAACTACGCCCAAACCCCTACTCCCCTCCACCAGTGACCCAGCCAGAGATGAGCAGCACCCAA
>CAUYQG010289049.1:0-21769 GCA_963574415.1 Tarsius wallacei
CATGGTGTCTATCCTCAAAAAGCTTAAAGGTCAACAGAAGATTGGGTGTGGTATCTCACACCTGTAATCCTAGCACTTTGGGAGGCAGAGGCAGGAGAATCACTTGAGTCCAGGAATTCGAGACCAGCCTGGGCAGCATAGTGAGACCTCAACTCTACAAAAAAAAATTAGCCAGGCATGGTGATGTGCACCTGTAGTCCCGGCTACTTGGGAGGCTGAAGCAGGAGGACTGCTTAAGTCCAGGAGGTCAAGAGGGTATGGTGAGCTGTTGGACTGTACTGCTGCACTCCAACCTGGGTGACAGAGTGAAACCCTTTCTTAAAAAAAAGGTTAGATATTGTAAAACAGTTAGAGAATGGTCAGGACCTAATACGGAAGCACAAAAGAGGGAGGTGGAGAAAGGAATTATCCCAGAAGGAATAATTTCTTATCAAGAACCAGGAACAGGGATGCTTCTGGCAGGAGGAACAGGTGCAAAGGCTTGGACGACAGAGGAACAGACACACACAGAAGTTAGAGAGAGGAGACAATAGGTTTAGGAAACAGATGATTCCAAATAAAGCATAGAGCAGAGCTAGTTGGAAATGCAGTTAAAGAGATAAACGGGAGATTGGATGGGCCTTGTAAGGCACATTAAGAAATCTTGGCTGTATTCTGATTATAGTAGGGAGTCAATGGAGGATTTTAATTAGGGAATGATATAACCAAATTTGAGGTATTTTTTGAAAGAGCTACCTGGCTATAGTGGAGAACAGGTAGACACAAAGCTCAGTAGAAAGATGTTGTATCAGTCCCAGAAAGATACTGGTATACAGAAATAAGTTAGGGGCAGAAAAGTAGACTCTGAAAGGTATGGGGAGAAATCAGAGGCGTCACAGTGAAGCTTGGAATTCTGTTTTGGGCATCTAGGTATGTAGCAGTGCTATTTATGAAGGTATGATAATAGAAGTCTGGGGAGAGGATGGCTAGTTCAGTTTGAAACACGTTAAGGTGTTGTTAGCGAGACTTCCCAATGGAGCTGTTCAACAAGCAAATGAATATCTGGGGCTAGAAAGTGGAGTGAGAGATCTGTCGTACTGATGGCAGTTAAAGTTAAAAAAATGACGGCATCTTTCAGGGGAGAGCGTAGTGTTAGAAAATAGGTTCCAGGACACAATGCTGAAGGAACACCAGCATCTAGGGGCCTGTGAAGAAGAAAGCGCAAGGAAGCCAAAGATGGAGGAGGAAAACTAGCAGCATACGATGGTACTTCCAACATCAGAAGTGCGATGAGACCTCAAAAAGACATTATAGGAAGTCAGAAATCATCAATTTTGGGGAGTGTTATGGCTGGAAGATATCTCAGAAACCATCTTAACCCATTTCTGAGTTATACAAATGAGAAACTGGATGCCCAGACAAGTGAACCGACTTAGGGTTACATATCTAGGTCAGTGCTTCTCAAACTTATTTGTAGAAAAGGACCCTTCTCCCATTCATTACATTTTCTTTTTCTTTTTGTGAGTCAGAGCCTCACTCTGTTGCCCAGGCTGGAAAGCAGTGGCACACTCACAGCCACCGCAGCCTCAACCTGCTGTGTTTAAGTGATCCTTCTGCCTCAGCCCTCCAAGTAGCTGGAACTACAGATGCATGCCACCACGCCCGGCTAATTTTTGTGATTTATTGTAGAGACAAGGTCTCACCAAGTTGCTCAGGCTGGTCTCGAACCCTGGATTCAGATAATCCTCTTGTCTCGGCCTCCCACGGTGCTGGGATTACAGGCTGAGCCACTGCGTCTGGCCCATTATATTTTCAATCTTTTGAAGTGTACTCTTTCCAAAATTGTATTTTGCAAAATATAATAAAAATTATTTAAGACATACAAACTGGGTGCATTGGTGCATGCCTATAGTCCTACCTACTTGGGAGGCTGAGGCAGGAGGATTACTTGAGCCCAGGAGTTGGAGGCTGTAGTGTGCTGATTGCATCTGTGAATAGCTCTTGCACTCCAGCCTGGGCAAATAGTGAGACCCTATCTCTCTTAAAAAAATAAAAAAATAAAAAGACATAAAAAAAACCCAGTTCAAATTCTTTAAAAAATTAAGGTACATAATTTGTATATTTACTTTTTGTTGTAATCTGAGTATTGATACATGTGTGCAATTCTGTAACCACAATCACAGTCAAGATACAATTCTTTCACCTTCAGAAAGTTCCTTTTGCTTCTTTGTAGTCAACCCCACCCCTCTTCTACAGTCTAATTTGTTTTTAGTGTGTTGTTTTCCTTTTCTAGAATGTCATAAGAGGAGTCACAATATGTAATGCCTTGGGTATGGCTTCTTGCGCTTAGCGTATTGCACTTGAGACTTTTCATGTTATTGTGGTATTAGCAGTTTCTTCCTATTTATTGGTGAGTAGTGTAACATTGTATGGCTATACTACAGGTTTTTTTTTTTTAGAAAGCAGGATTTATTGAGAGGACAGAAAAGCTCCCACAGTGAAAGGGAACCCGAGGTGTTTGCCCTATAATCCAGTTTATCACTTCATCCATTGAGGGACACTTGTGCGTTTTCCAGTTTGGGGAGATTATAATTAAAGCTGCTAGAAACAGTGCACAAGTGTGTGAATGTAAGTTTTTCTTTTTCTTCATAAATAGCTAGGCATGTATTTATGGGATCATATGATAGGTCTACGACTTTATAAGAAATGGACAGATTGTTTTCCAAAGTCACATTGTATTTTTCTCGGCAGTGTATGAGAGTTCCAGTTGCTGTACGCTCTTGCCAGCACTTGGTACTTTTTGTTGTTTTTAATTTTATTTTTTTGAGTCAGAATCTCACTCTGTCGCTCAGGCTGGAGTGCAGTGGCATGCTCACGGCTACCCCATATTCGACCTGCTGGGCTCTGGTGACCCTTCTGCCTCAGTCTTCCAAGCAGCCGGAACTACAGGTGTGCGCCACCACGCCCAGCTCATTTTTCTTGATGTTTTGTAGAGACGAGGTCTTGCCACCTTGCCCAGGCTGATCTTGAACCCCTGGGTTCAGGCAGGGGCCCTGCTTCCCGAACTGTGCCTGGTTTATTTATTGATTTAAAGAAAAGTAAGTTTATTAATGGGAAGATATGTTGTGAAGGACACAATGGGCACGACAGAGAGTGTCTGCTGTCTGGTGCATTTTTTAAAATGTTGAAAAAATACTTAAAAACTCTAGGACCAGAGACTGATGAGGTCAAAATGTCAGCTGGTTTCTTACAGCCGTTATCTACTCCCTTTTCCTTGGGGGATAGCCTAGCTTATTTTGTTCTCAATGCTGGGTCAACAAGTGGAACCAGAAAGTAACCTCTTGGTGTCCCTATCATTCCAGGTTGGCTCCTGGGGCTGGGATGTGGGACCAGTTCCAAAGGCCTCTGGACTGGATGGGTGCCCATCTGGTAAGAAGGGGAGGCCCCCTATGAGGGATGGACCCCCCTTACCCACAAGAAGAGGGATGGCACCCCTTAGCCAAGAGAACAGGGGGCCACCCTTACCCATGAAAAGAGTGGGGCACCCCCTGCACTGTGAGAAGAGGGGGGGACCCTCAGTCCCATGAGAGGCACAGACTTCAGCCTCCAAGCAGCCGAGACGCCACCCAAGGTGGGTTCTCCCTGTGGGCCTAAAGGGACCTTCTCTTCGATGTATTGGGGTCACAAAGCCTCTAGTGACTCACACAAAGGAGGTGAGAGAGCCTGGGACAGCTGGGCGGAGGTGGGTGTGAGTGGCATGCCCTCATGGCTGTTGGGCACATGTGGCCCTGACCTGGAACCTATCACACAGTCTCTGTCCCCAGGTCTCACAGCCCCCTCATCTAGTCCCATCCCAGAGTGCTGTGAAGGGTTCCCAAGTCCTAGCTGCCTCTCTGGGGCCATCAGGGAGGTGACATAGGGGGCAGTGACATCAAGAACAGTGACATCGGGGACTGTGACATCAGGAATAGTGACTCAGGAAACCTGGGTGGGAACTGGCCACAGCACTTGGCAGTTGTGGGGCTGAGCCAGGCACTCTGGGCCTTGCATTTATGTAGCTCCAGGTGGTAGGATAGCGACCATAGCCGGAATCTCTGGATGACCGGGGCTGCTGACAGAGAGCAGGGAGGAGGCTAGAGAGGCTACCCACACTCCCCTGCCTCTTCGAAAACTCACACAAAGGAGGGCGGGGGAATGCAGGGAGTACACATGAGGGAGAGCTTGCACCTGATGAAGAGCCCTGCACCTGATGTTGAGAATCCTGCACCCGAGGGAGAGCCCTGCAACTGATGGAGAGAGTCCTACACCTGACGAGGTGCTCTGAACCTGGGAAAGTGTCCTGAACCTGAGGGAGAGCCCTGCATCTGATGGAGAGAGTTCTGCACCTGATGAAGAGCCCGGAACCTGGGAGACAGTTCTGCACTTGAGGAAAGGCCCAGCACTTCAGGGAGCCTTGCACCTGGGAGAGCCCCATAACCCGAGGGAGAGCCCGAGTACAAGATGAAAAGTTCCTGTGCCTAAGAAACAACCTGGTACAAACAAGAGCTCTGCACCTGCTGGACAACCCTGCATCCAAAAGTAAGCCTCTGCACCTGAAGGAGAGGCCCTAGAGCAGAGGAAGAGACCTTGCACTTGAGACCGAGCCCTGAACCTAAGAAAAAATCCTGGACTTGAGTGAGAATCCCTGGAGGTCAGCAAGTGCCCCACACCTGACAAAGAGCCCCAGCACCTGAAGGAGAGCCCTGCACCCGATAAAGAGCCCTGGTACCTAAAAAACACCCTTGCACCTAAGAAAGAATCCCTGTACCTGAAGGAAAGCTCCTGCACCTGATGAAAAACCCCCGCAATGAGGAAAAATTCTTCAAATGAGTGAGAACCCCTGGACGTCAGAAAGTCCCTAGCACCTGACAAAGTCCTCCTGCACCTGAGGGAGAGCCCTGACCCTGATGAAGAACACCTGCACATATAGAAAAAGAAACAAAAGCTTTACACCTAAGGAAGAGTCCCTGCACGTGAAGGCAAAGCTCCTGCACTTGGCGGAGAGCCCAGCAAATGAAATAGAGCCCTGCACCTGCAATAAGTCCCTGCACCTGAAAGAAAGCCCAGCACCTGATGAAAAGCCCCTGCTTAAGGAAAAAATCTTCCGATGAGTGAGAACCCCTGGACATAAACAAGAACCTCCCAATTTTTTTTCATTTCTTTTGTCCTATGTATGACCACAGCTGATGATTCAGACAAGGTTGTGTGTACCACCTCCACACTCAGACTGGCAGTCATCTAAAGCTACCATTGTCCCATCTTTCTGTGTCCCTATAAGCCCTAGAAATCTCTACAATTCCTCACCTGCATTGATGCTAAGAACCCCTCTCTGAAATTTCTTCCACGTAAATAAAATTTTTTAAAAATTTTTGCGTTGGAGTCTCACTCTGTCACCCAGGTTGGAGTGCAGTGGCACGCTCACGGCCATCGCAGACTCGACCTGCTGGGCTCAGGCGATCCGCCTCAGTCTGCCAGGTAGCTGGAACTCATGTAAATAAAATTAAGCCCTCAGACATTATCAATGAGTTCCCAGAGGCCCTAGGAGAGTACATCCTGGAAATAATAGAGTTAGAACATCAGGATAAGATTTTGTTTGTCTATTAAAAGGAGGGCATTTGAGTAATGAAAAAAAGATCATAGTCGGGCGCAGTGGCTCATGCTTATTATCCCATGCTTATTATTTTGCAAGGCTGAAGTGAGAGGACTGCCTGAGCCCACAGGTTCGAGACAAGCCTGGGCGACTTGGTGAGACCTCACCTCTACAATAAATAAAAAAAAATTAGCTGAGCATTGTGATGCATGCCTGTAGTGCCAGCTACTAGGAAGGCTAAGCCCAGCAGGTCAAGGCTGCAGTGGCCGTGAGCGTGCCACTGCACTCCAGCCTGGGCAACACAATAAGACTCCGACTCAAAAAAAAAAAAGCAAGGAAAAGCGAGGTGCAGTGACTCACTCTTGCAATCTCAGTGCTTTAGGCTGAGGTGGGAAAATCACTTGAAGCCAAGAGTTCAAGATTATAGGCACCATAGAAACACCTCCACTATAAAAAATTTTTAAATTAGCAGGGCTTGGTGGCACACACTTGTAGTCCCAACTAGTAGGTAGACTGGGGAGACTGAGGTGGGAGGAATGCTTGAGCCCAGGAGTTTGAGGCTGCAGTGAGCTATGATCTTAGCACTGTACTCCAGCCTGGGCAAAAGCACAAGACCATGCTGTTCTCTTAAAAAAAAATGAAGGACGGTTTTTCAGCTTCTTTTGTTTGATTGTTTGTTTGTTTTGAGTTAGAGTCTCTGTCGCCCAGGCTGGAGTGCAGTGGCATGCTCGTGGCCACTGCAGCCTCAACCTGCTGGACTCAGGAAATTCTTCTGCCTCAGATTTCCAAGTAGCTGGGACCACAGGTGCATACCACCACACCCAGCTAATTTTTTTTTATTTCTTGTAGAGACGAGTTCTCACCAAGTTACCCAGGCTGGTCTCGAACCCGTGGACTCAGGCAATTCTCTCCCCTTGCTTCCCAAAGTGCTGGGATTACAGGTGTGAGCCACTGCACCTGGCTTTTCAGCTTCTTATGAACTTAAACATGCACCCACTGCATGAGCCATCAATTCCACACATAGAGTTTTCCCAAGAGAAATGAAAACTTGTGTTAATACAGAAACTTGTACATAAATTTATAGTAGCTCTATTCATAACTGCCCTTACCTGGAAACAACCCAAATGCCCTTCAGCTGGTGAAAGGATAAACACCCTTACAATGGAATCCTACTCACTGATGAAAAGGAACAAAATACTGACACGGGTAACAGGCTGATGAATTTTAAATACATTACAATGTCAGAAGCCAGACTCAAAAGGGACGTTCTTTTTTATTCCATTCATATAACATTTTAGAAATAGCAGAAACCATGGAAACAGAAAAGTCTAACCCTAAACCAAAATATCAAATTTTAAATTTCTGCCCAGCGCAGTGGCTCACGCCTATAATCCCAGCAATTTGGGACACTGAGGTGAGAGGATTGCCTGAGCCCACGGGTTCCAGACCAGCCTGGGCAACCTGGCGAGACCTCTACTCTGTACAATAAATAAAAAAATTAGCTGGGCGTGGTGGTGCATGCCTGTAGTTCTAGTTACTTGGAAGCTTGAGGTGGAAGGATTGTCTAAGCCCAGCTTGTCGAGGCTCTGGTGGCTGGGAGCGTGCCACTGCACTCCAGCCTGGGCAACAGAGTGAGACTCCAACTCAAAGAAAAAAAAATTAAATTTCATAATGGGAGATAGAAGCTTCCAATGATGGACATACTCACTCACTACTTTCCTAGTATGAAGCACCTGGAAAAGTTAAGTATCACTCAGTAGAATTACAGATAAAGGAATCAGAACAAAGTAAAGTGGAGAAATATTTCACACTCACAGTGAGCTTTATGAATGGAGCAGATTTTGTTGACTGCCTAATTAACATCCATTCCTCTCCTCCTTTCTCCTTAAAAGCACCAAACTTTGGGGAGGTATTCACCTTTTTCCACAAACCATACACTTAACTAAACCAGCCATGTTTATCTCACCTCCCCTGGCAGAGACTGGTTTAGGAACAGAAATGTGACTCAATTTAGACTGACGAATTGTGAAGAAAAGTTCTCCCAAGAAACTCTAGGAAATGTTGTCTTTCTCATTAGAAGAGATGATGCTTCTTTCTTTGCATGTTTTTGTACATTCAGACAGGATGTACATTCAGGCATGGCTATAGTCTCTTGCTACCAGCCTAAGACAAAGCTCAGACAAATAAGGGAAAGCCAAAAGAAATGGAGAGAATCAGAGCCTGGGCCCTGTAGCACTGGGCATAGACCCTGCTCTAACTTTCCTTGCTATTTAAGGCACTGGGTTTTCCCAGTTTGATACACAATACCTTAAATGACTTAATGCCTATCCCACAATATAATATACCCATTCAGGGGGTAGTATTACTAGGCCCACCTGAAAGAAGCTGAAAAATAATAACTGAAATGTTTTTATTCTCTGGACTGTGCTTTTGTGGTTGCTATGCACAACCCCTCCCCAATCTTTTTTGTTTTTTTTTGAATCAGAGTCTCCCTCTGTCACCCAGGCTGGAGTATAGTGTGGCACACTCACAGCCACTGCAGCCTCGACCTGCTGGGCTCAGGCGATCCTTCTGCCTCAGTCTTCCAAATAGCTGGAACTACAAGCACATGCTACGACAGTTGGCTACTTTTTCTTTTATTTATTGTAGAGATGAGGTCTCACCAAATTGCCCAGGCTGGTCTCGAACCCCTGGGCTCAGGCAGTCCTCTTGCTTTGGTCTCAAGTGCTGGGATTACTTACAGGCTTGAGCAGCTGTGCCCAGTCTGCAAAGGTGATAGTCTTAAAACCACAGCTTCAAACTACTTGCTGCTTATGTTTAAGAATACAGTTTTTAAATATGTGTATTGGTCTTATATTCAGAAATATACCTGGATTATTTTATTGGTTCCAAAATTTGTTTGTTCATTCTTTTAGATTTTCTATGTAAATAATCATATAGTCTATAATATTTTTTCTTGTTTAGAAATTATGTATATATTTTCATGTCTTATTGCTATGTTTAGGGCTTCTACCATAATGCTGAGGAGAAGTAATAATAAAGAGCATACTTATTTTTTGACTTCAGATGCTTTATTATTAAGTATGATGAGTGTTTTTGCTAGATATATTTTATTAGAGTAAGGAAGGAAGGAAGTTTCCTTCTCTACTTAGTTTGGTAAGGTATTCAAAATTTTCAAAAATTTTGTGAATGTAGCCAGGCGCGGTGGCTCATGCCTATAATCCTAGCACTTTGGGAGGTGGACACAAGAGGATTGCCTGAACTCAGGGGTTCGAGACCAGCCTGAGCAACATGGCAAGACCTTGTCTCTACAATAAACTATAAAATTAGCTAGGCATGGTGGCGCACGCCTGTAGTTCCAACTACTTGGAAGACTAAGGCAGAGGGATTGCCTGAACCCAGCAGTGAAGGCTGCAGTGGCTGTGAACATGCCACTGCACTCCAGCCTGGGCAACAGAATGAGACTGACTCAAAAAAAAAAATTGTGAATGTATATTGATTTATATCAGTGTTTTTTCTTTATCTGATCAAAGAATGAAAAGGGGTCAATTGATTTCTTTAACTTGTTTTACTATAGTGAAAGAGGGTTTTGTTGTTGTTGTTTTGAGTCGGAGTCTCACTCTGTCGCCCAGGCTAGAGTGCAGTGCATTGCTCACAGCCACCACAGTCTTTACCTGCTGAGCTCAGGTAATCATTCCGCCTCAGCCTTCCAAGCAGCTGGAACTACAGGCATGTGCCACTACACCAGCTAATTTTTTGATTTATTGATTTGATTTATTATTTATTAGGTCTCTACTAATTGCCCAGGCTGGTCTCGAACCTGTGGGCTCGGGTAATCCAGGCTGGTCTTGAACCCCTGGGGTCAAGCAATCCTTTTACCTCTGCCTACCAAAGTGCTGTATTTACAGGTGTGAGCCACTGGGCCTGGCTTTTTTTTTTTTTTTTTTTGAGTTGGAATCTCACTCTGTCTACTAGGCTAGAGTGCAGTGGCATACTCACCACCACCGCAGCCTCGACCTGCTGGGCTCAGATGATCCTTCTGCCTCAGCCTTCCAAGTAGCTGGATCTACAGGCACATGCCACCACGGTGGGCTAAGTTTTTGATTTATTGTAGAGATGAGGTCTTGCCAAGTTGCCCAGGTTGTTCTTGAATCTGTGGTCTGTGGGCTCAGGTAAACCTCTCACCTCAGCCTCCTAAAGTGTTGGCATTACAGGCTTTAGCCACCATACCTGGCCTGTTTTTTTTTTTGAGACAGATTCTTGCTTTGTGCCCAAGGTTGAAGTGAAGTTGTAGGAGCATAACTCTCTATAGCCTGGAACTCCTGGACTCCTAGACTCAAACGATTCTCCCACCTCAGTCTCCCCAGTAGCTGGGCCTATGGGTGCATATCACAATGCCCGGCTAATTTGTAAATTTTTCTGGAGACAGTTAATTTAAACATTTTTTAGAGATGAGGTCTTGCTCTATTGCCCAGGTTGATCTTGAACTCCTGGCCTCAAACCACCCTCCTACCTCAGTCTCTGGAGTTGCTGTGATCAGAGATGCATGCATCCATTGCACCTGACTTGAAAGAGCCACTTGTGAGCCACCACACTCTAGCCTGGGCGACAGAGTGAGACTGCAACATACACACACAAACACGCATAAAGTTAATATTTGGCCGGGCTTGGTGACTCAGCCTGTAATCCCAGTACTTTGGGAAGCTGAGGTGAGTGGATTGCCCGAGCCCGCAGGTTCAAGACCAGCCTGGGCAATTAGGTGATACCTCATCTCTACAATAAGTCAAAAACTAGCCGAGCATGATAGCACGTGCCTGTAGTTCGGCTACTTGGAAGGCTGAGGTGAAAGGATCGCCAGAACCCAACAGGTAGACCCTGGGGTGGCTGTGAGTGTGCCACTGCATTCCAGCCTGGGCAACAGAGTGAGACTCCAACTCAAAAATAAATAAATAAATAAATAAATAAATAAAATGAGACCATTAAAAAAAAAAAGAGAGATGAAAGAGAATAAATCAATGTTATTCATTGGGAGTCTCACTTATAATATCTCTTCCCTCACTTACAGAAACACCGGATTATAGTACACCAATTGCCTCAATATTCTTCCACTGACACCCAATCCAATCTCCAGAGAAAAATATCACATCACTAGCCTGTTCTCAATTCGATGGACACACGTCTTTGACAGGGAAAAGTGTAAACTCCATAGTGCAGCAAAAAGGCCTTTCAAGATCTGCCCAAAGGCTCCCTGAGCCACTTTACAAATCATTCACTCATCTATAACTCAACAATCCTACAAGTGGTACAATTATTACCCCACCTTTACAGATAAGCAAACAAGGAAAGAGAATCTAAGCACCTAACTTGCCAAGACCATACAGCTAGTAAGTGGGCCACTTGACTTCATAATTCTGACAGTCTGACTCCAGATAAATTCATCCTCTTAACCACGATATTATCCTAGTCCCGGCACAGTGTAGGTGGCTCAATAGATTCTTGTTAGATTAGTATGGGAGGGCTTCGTTTTCCTTTCGCACCCGATCCCAAAAGAGGTGTGGATCCTGTTAAGATAAATCATCCTGTTCGTCTTAAAAGCCTAGCCAAGGCAGAGACGACAACTGTCACTGTCATTGCCCTGGCGTCTTGCACTCTCCACGCTCCTACGAGAGCTGCAAAACTTTTTCTGATTTCACCTGTTTTGTGGAGGACGTGGCAATGAAGTGACAACGACCACAGGTTTCCCCTTTAGGGTCGGGGGGTGCAGGGACGGCCGGTTTTACGGAGTTGAGCGAGTGACTCGCTCCATTCAGACCCCGGAAGCCTCACGACGGGGACCCGGGACCCTCGGCCCCGACCCGAACCTGACTCCCAGCGGGTGCCTCCCGGGGAGCTGGGGCCATTCCGGGCCCACTCACCTCGTCCCGGCACTGCTTCTGGCACATCTGGCAATACCAGCGCAGCTTCTGCAGCCCCTTGGACTTGATCCTGTTGGCGATAGCCTTGGGGGTAAGGAAATCTGACTTCCCCATCGCGACCACCGCAGTAACTGCTGTCGGAACCCCAGCGGCTGGAAAACCGGAAGCGGAAGCGGCTGATGGGGGGGCGGGACAAATACAAGCTGAGAGGCGGAAAAAGGTGGGGCCGGAGAAGAGTCGCGAGATTTCCCCGTGTGTGGCGCGAGACGGCGAGACTGAGGAATAAAGCGAGGTGGAAGGGACGTGCCGGGCGGCTTCCGCGCATGCGCCCCGCGGCTTGTCTGACCGACCTTCAGCTGGGCTGCCACCATGTTTTCTCGCGCGGGCGTCGCGGGGCTGTCGGCCTGGGCCGTGCAGCCGCAATGGTAGGGAAGCTTGCGGGGGCATCGGGAGCTCTGCAAAGGATGGAGGCGCTCGGCCGCGCGGGGGGGAGGAGGGGTGGGCGCGCGTGGCGCAGGCCGGGGGTCGCAGGGCCAGGCCAGGTGCCACTTCGCCCCGCCGAGGCCCCGGCGCGGGGGCTGCAGCCGGCGACTCCGAGGCCCGGAGGGCGCGCCGGGGCCGGGCCGGGCTTGGGCGGTGCAAGGTCACGCCACGTCCCCTGAGGCCTGGGAGTCCTCTGGGGCCTTGGGGCCGCGACCTTAGGCCGAATGGATGCCAGGGCCGTCTTGAACTCATGCGGCTTGATACATCCTTCCTGGGCTGCTGCTGCCAGGCCAGGCACCAGGTCTCGGGGCTTCCCCCGCCGGGCCTGCAAGGCGCCCTGAGGAAAAGCCAGAGGAGGTCAGGGTGTGCTTTGTGTCCCTTTTGTTAGCTAGTTTGTTTCTTAATTGAGACGAGGTCTCGCTGCGTTGCCCAGGCTGGCCTTGAACTCTGGGCTCAAACGGTCCTCTCGTCTCGATCTCCCAAAGTGCTGGGATTGCAGGCATGAGCCACCGCGCCCGGCCTGCTTCATGTCCTTGACGCCGTCAGAAACCCTCCAGTGCTGGGCAGAGTGACCCTCTAAGATCTGACCGATTCGATGAGCGCTTTCGTCAAGCACCTACTATGTAGCAGGCTCCCCGCTGGGTACTGGGGTAGCGATCGGGAAACAAAATCAGCGCCCATGTCATGGGCTGATGTCTTGGTGCACAAGACTCTGTCTCTAAAGGAAAAAAATTGTCTGTTCCCGGGGAAAGGAGAGCTACTTAGCCCTATCTTGGCCATTTGCTGAAACAGTGGCCCTGCAAGGTCATGACGTTGCCCTCAAGGCCTAGAGCGGGAGATAGACGGGCCGTAAGTGGCATTTGCGAACTGCCATGCAGGTGAAGGATGCTACAGGTGTTGAACACCTTAAACATGAGTTGGGGCGGGGGGCGTGGACTGGGGGGATGCATATTGGAAGGCCTCGGGATGAGCAGATAGAAGTGGGTTTGTGGGTGGTGCTGTGTAATAGGACGAATGTTTTGGAGCTCGACAGCCTGCAAGAGTTCCAAACAGCAGCGGTTTCCTGCTCTTCTGGTATGGGGATTTCTAAGGAGCTACAGCACTAAACTAGATTTTTGTATCTGAATTGACGTGAAGGGACTGTAATACATTAATTGAAATAGTTGCCTTCTCCTTAAGTGAATAATTTATGGCAAATGAGTTAATTAAATATGGTGTGAGTTGTCTACGTACAATTTTTAGTGGATTGGCCTTGGAAATCAGATTTTTTTCCCCCCTAATATTGAACAAGAACATTCATGGGAACAAAGAAGTCACCTATAGTTGGATTCTCGGTTGTGTGGATTGTCCCATTTGTCACCCATTTAGCCGGGTGCCTGCCCTGCACCATTGGCACCAGGACCTACGAACATGGTGAACCAAGATCCGTCTCCTTGCGCTTCCTGGGACGGCTCCTGGCGTGCAGCGGTGCCTGCACATGTCAGCTCCTGTCCTTTCCTCTTGCTGTGCATTCGTGTTATCTGTCAGTATTTTTAGAACCTTAAGTAGTATCCAAGTGGATCTTTAAAAAATAGTTTCTGAAATGAAAACAAAATATTTTATATATAATTCTAGAAATAACTTTTTAAAAACCTGTAAGAGAGTTGGAAGATATTTTAATAAAGGATTGTTTTAAATAAGGGTTCTTAGACTGAGACAAGTAAATTGGAAATTTCATCAGCAAATAAAGAAAGGTCCCAGCCCTGAACTCAGTCCCTCGGGAATATTGATTTCAAATCATCAAACATTAGTGTCCCACTCTGCAAAGCATATTCTGTCGTCTTCACATATCCCAACACTCCTGGGGTTTAATGTCTTTCCACCTCTTCTGCTTTTTCTCTTCCTGTTAATTATAATTGCCTTTTGAATTCAGAAATTAAAGCCATCTTAATGTTTCACATGCCACAGAATGAGTTTGGAAGGAGAGAAATACCTTTGCCTTCACGAAACCATAAAGAGGCATTTCCTTGGTTCTGTTTTTAATATTGAAAGCTGAAGTGCAGTTTGTGTTGTTACAGTTTTTGTTTCTAGGGAGAATAGCATACTAACATAAACTAAATGTTGGGCTTAATTAATTAGTGAAGACATTTTAATAGTTGTTTAGAGTATCAGCAAAATACCCTATCTTTTTGGAAATTAACCTTTTTTTTTTTTTTTTTTGAGTCAGTGTCTCACTCTGTCGCCTAGGCTGGAGTGCAGTGGCACACTCAAGGCCACTGTAGCCTCGACCTGCTGGGCTCAGGCGAGCCTTCCAAATAGCTGGAACTACAGGCACGCACTACCACACCTGACTTATTTTATTTTATTTTAAAATTTATTGTAGAGACAAGGTCTCACCAAGTTGCCCAGGCTGGTCTCTAACCCCTAAACTCAGGCAATCCTCTGGCCTCGGCCTCCCAAAGTGTTGGGATTACAGGTTTGAGCCACCACGCCTGGCCTAAATCTTTTTTTTAAAAGTAATATTTAAGAAAATGGAAATTAAACGTTTGTGAAAAAGGGTCCCTGATTTTACTGTCTTGAAATCTGGGGAAAACACATTTCTGTTTCCTTAGTGGTCAGTAGTCTCTAAAATGGAGGTGTTTTATAATGGGACATCAATGGTCATATATTAAACTATATACACAAAAGAAAAGCAATGGTATTTCAGGAGAGAACACGGGTTGTCATATGAGGCCAAGAGCACATATTTACTGGTACATATAAAAAATGTGGGCAGCAGAGTGTAATACTGTGTAATGAGAGGTCAACTACAGAGCTGGCCAGCTACTCACCTGTCTGTGTGTGCCACTGGTTTCTCTGGTCATGGAGGTGGTAAGAGTATACCATTTGCTGGGTTAGAGTGAGGCCTTCATGAGTATTTGCAAAGAACCTCAGACAGGGAGAGAGGAATGCTGGTATAGAACCCAATACTGCCCATCAGTTGAAAAATGAAAATGAGTTGATAAGTACGCTCTCCAAAGGAGGGAAAGAAAATGTGCCCTCGGGTGTGGGTTGGAGGCCTGAGAGTCATCTTTTTGTGGAGAGGCGTATGGGGGCCTCTTACATGTTGAGTGTCTGAATCAGATGGACTTCATCATCTTGAGAATTAGCCAGTGCGGCTCCCTTAATTGTTATATAGTATACTGTGTTCCTTAAAAAATCCCTTATACCGATTTCTCTGAAGGGTGGGTCATCCCAACCCCTCCTCCATGCCTTCTTGAGCTGCTCTGACAGTGCTGTGTGATCATGGCAGACAGTGGTCATTCTCCCTCCACTGCCTTTGAGACACTTCAGGCTTCTCAGACTCCTGAGGATTTCTCAGGACCTGATGCAGTGATGGGGAACTTGCTTTATCTTCTCATTCGCAAAAGTTATATATTATATTGTAAAGCAAGCAGTCCCTAAGGAGAGCTAGATTAGAGTCAGGACTGCTTTGTACTCTAACTGTACTTAACAGTAAAGTAGTAGCAGCAATGTCTTCAGAGCTAAGTGACAGCTGAACATGAGAGTGCATCAGAACATGTGGAGTGGGGACAAGTGACAGCACAAAGAACCACCGAAGATACTTTGTGCCCCCCACTCGGGATACTTACAGAAACCAAAACATTCTGTGTTCATCGAAATATGGTGTGCAATTCAGATGTTTCTTTTTCTTTTTCGAATCAAAGTCTCACTCTGTCACCCAGGCTGGAGTGCAGTGGCAAGCTCACGGCCACTGCAGCCTCGACCTGCTGGGCTCAGGCGATCCTTCGGCCTCAGCCTTCCAAGTAGCTGGAACTACAGGCACATGCCAACCTGCCTGGCTAATTTTTATTATTTATTGTAGAGATGAAGTCTTGCCAGGATGATTTCGAACCCCTGTGCTCAGGCAATTCTCTTCACCTCTGCCTTCCAAAGTGAGTTTTGCTCTGTCACCTAGTCTGGATGCAGTGATCATAGCTCACTGCAACTTCGGTCTCCTAGAGGTCAAGTGATCCTCCTGCCTCAGCCTCCTGAATAGCTAGAACTACAGGCCTGTGTCACCAATCCCAGCTAATTTTTAAAAATTTTTCGTAGTGATGGGCTCTCACTATGCTACCCAGGGTGGTCTTGAACTCCTGGCCTCAAGTTATCCTCCTGCTTCAGCTTCCCAAAGTGCTGGGATTACAGGAGTGAGCCACCATGCCTGGCGCAAATTTGTTTCATATGGTATTCTCTGATTAGAAACTTGTGCCAGTTGAATTGAAGTGTCTACCTAAAACCATAATATCCAAATGCCGCTTGTCGTAGCCAATAAATTTAGAGTGTTTGGGGATGGGAGGACTCATTACATTGAAGAAGGAAAGTTGGCCAAAACTCGGTGTTACTTTTCAGATGCCATTATGAAAAACGTGTTTCTAGAGCAGTCACTATGTCAGATAGTCTGTTCTGGAATACCAGAGCTTGTCGGTGTTTGCCAGCTTTCTTCTTTTCCTTTAATAGCTCCATTCTAAAATCAAACTTAATGTTTTTATATAGTTTCCTTACTCTTATTGCGTTCATTTTTCTTTCTCTATGGCTGAGTGGTACGAATATTCAGCAGGATCACTGAGTTTTGTTTTGTTTTTTTTAAATAACTTCTGGTTATGACCTTCTAGACTTTTTTTTTTTTTCTAAGACAGGGTCTTGCTTTGCTGCCGAGGCTGGAGTATAGTGGTGCAATCATGGCTCAATGCAGCCTTGAATTTCTGAGCTCAAGCAGTTCTCCCACCTCAGCCTCCCAAATAACTGGGATTATAGGCATGTGCCACGTGCCCAGCCTCAGACTTATTTTTATGCACGTAAACACACATAATCACCAAAAATGAGATCATACAACATATATAATTTCATAACCTGCATTCTTAAAGTTATAATCAATAGACTATTTTTAAATACAGTTTTGGGTTTATAGAAAAATTGAGCATTTAGTACGGAGTTCCATATACCCATCTGCCACTCTGGACAGTTTCCCCTAGGCATTAGAGTAGTAGGTATGCTGCATTAATTAACCGTTGAGCTTTTTGTTTTTTATGAACTGAACTGACGTGTGTGTGTATGTTTTAAGGGACAGGGTCTCACTGTGCTGGCCAGGCTGGCTCAAGCCATCCTCCTGCTTCATCTTCCCAAGTAGTGAGGACGACAGGCACTTGCCGCTGTGTCTGGCCTTGACACATCATCAGTAACTAGCATTTCATTAAGGTTCACTCTTTTTGTTGTACAGTTGTTAGTTTTGACAAATGCATAATGACATGTATCTATCATTACAATATCATAATAGTTTCACTGCCCTACAGATCCCTCCTTCACTCTCCGCAAAACCCTGACAACTGCTGATCTCTTACTATTGCTGCAGTCTTTTCTGGTGTGTCATAAAGTTAGACTTGTACAGTATAGAGTCCTTTTCAGACCTTCTTCTTTCACTTAGCAATGTGCACTTAAGGTTTCCCCATCTTTTTTGGGCTTGATAGCTCATTTGAGTTTTGGTGGAATGATACCCATCCCCCATTGTATGAATGTGCCACAGCTAGGTTATCCATTTATTCACATATCAAAGGATATCTTGTTTGCTTCCGGTGTTTGACAATAATGAATTAAGCTGCTTTAAACACTCGCATAAGTTTTGTGTGGACAAAAGTTTTCACCTGAGTTGGTGGGTTTTTTTGTTTTTTGGTTTTTTTGGCAGATAATCAACGTCTTATTTAACATCACAAAACACTAAAACAATAGCATTTGGTTGCATGTTTGTTGTGTAACTTAGAACAATGCGCTGCGTGCCTGGGGTGGCTCGGCCTACTCAGAGCCACTTGTGGTTCTCCATCGCCCTTCTGAGTGCCTCGTCCTGGACAAGGTCTGACCTTCGCATTCATATCCGTGTGACTGCAGCCACTTTTAGAGCAGCAGGCCTTTTTCTTACGCGTGTGCCTGGCCTGGATCGTGCGCAGAATGACCTCCTCTTCGTAGGTGTGGCCGCACACTTTATTCCTCAGTGGCTTCCTCATTTCCAGCTGGGTGAAGTTCATCTGACTTGGGGTCACGATCGTGACCTCATCCACGGGTCCGTCAGCCTCTCTGTCGGCTGGTTCTTTCAGCTGTGGCTTAAACTGTACACATTTTTCATATTTTTGGAAGTCTGCATCCGAATTCTTGCTCTGTAAAGCCAGATTTCTTCTCCACTAATTCTAAATCTGGTATGTTTTCTGGGAGCTTTTCTTTTACGTGGCTTACCGCAGACTGAACAGCCTTTATGTCATGGTTCGGGTGCCGATCCGTGAGAGCAAATTCAAGCACTGCCTTGTCCGCCCTGCATTCACTCCTCACTTCAGTCTGAGTTTGCACGAGAGCCAGAGCGACACTGGAAGCCGCGCCTGTTCCAGAGTCGGTGCAGGCTTGGAAGCTTTTTGAGAAGGAGCGCCAGACTCGACACCGCAGGAGGACGTAAAACCAGGTGAACCTGAATTTGGACCGGAGCGCCCTGGCGTCTTGAAATGATTCCCCAGCCGCGAGCTGCCGCTGCCTCGCCGCCCCTCGACTCTGCGCCCCGGCCACTTGCGGCTCTCCCCAACTCCGCTGGAGCGGAGAGCGCGGGCTGCGACGTCATCACGCTGCCGCGCTACGTCGTCGTCGTCGTCGTCGTCGTGTCACGTCATCAGCCGTCGCCGGCGATTGCTGGCGTCAATTGGTGTGTTCTTAGCGGTTTGACGACAGCGTCTTCATTTCACTTTTGTCTTACATTCAGGGGCGCCGTGCCGGTATTTTGGCTGTTGTTGAGGTTTGGGCTTCTAGTGGACCCGTCACCCAAACTCGGTAGGTCGTGTTTCAGCCCTTCGCTCCTTCCCCCTTGAGGAGTCCCAGGGTCTCTTGTTCTCACCGTGTGTCCCCAGCATGTAGCTCCCATGGAGCATGCGTGGAGAAACGGCCACGATGTCGTCCGCCGTGGCAGCACCACCTTCATCCCTGTCCGCGCCAGTGAGCGTTCCCTTTGCTCCACGTCCTCGCCGTTTGGTGCGCCAGTTTGTTGGATTTTATTTCTTCTTTTAGGTGTGTAGTGATAGCTTACGGTTCTAATTTGTGGTTCTCTGATGGCGCGATAGTGAGCACCTAGATTTGCATTTTGATCTGTGATCCCTTTTGAGTTAGTTTTTGTGAAAGTTGTAAGGTCGTTGTCTAGATGCATATTTTCGCATGTGGGTATCCCATTGTTCTAGTGTCGTTTGTTGAAAAGAGTGTCCTTTCTTCATCGAATTGTTCTTGCTCATTTGCCGAAGATCGATCGCAGGCCTGTTTATGGGCTATTACCATAACTTCCTGGTAAGTCTTAAAGTCAGGTAGTATCAGTCCTCAACTTTCTTATTCTTTAATATTGTTTGCCTATTCTGGGTCTTTTGCCTTTCCATATAAACTTTCAGATCAGATTATTGATATCCACAAAGTAACGTGCTGAGATGTTGGTTGGAATTGTGGCAAATCTATAGATCGAGCTGGGAAGAATTCACATCTTAGCAACATTGAGTTTTCCTATCCGTGACGTGGAGCCTCCGTTTACTTAGAGCTTTGATTTCTTTCATCAGAGATTTGTACTTTTCCTCATATAGATCTTATATTTATAAATACGTCCTTTTTAGTGCTTTTTCGTAAAATTTGACATTAGCCATACCATTCTATGTTTTGTTTTGTTTTTTAACATCAAACTCCAGTTGTTCATAGCTGGTATATAGGAAAGCATTAGCTTTTATTTACATTCACCTAATATCCTGCAACCTTGCTATAATTACTTATTTTTTTAATTTCTGGAATTTTTTACATAGACAGTCATGCCATCTATGAACAAAGACAGTTTTATTTCTTCCCTCCTGATCTGTATACCTCTAAATTTCTGACCTTATTGCATTAGCTGGGACTTCCAGTATAATTTTTTTTGTCTTTTTTTTTGTTGTTTTTTTTTTTTGAGTCGGAGTGTCACTCCGTCGCCCAGACTGGAGTGCAGTGGCCGCTCCCGGGCTCCTGCGATCCTTCTGCCTCAGCCTTCCGAGTAGCTGGAACTACAGGCACGTGCTACCACGCCTGGCTAATTTTTGGTTGATTGTAGAGATGAGGTCTCACCAAGTTGCCCAGGCAGGTCTCGAACCTGCTGGCTCAGGCAATCCACTCACCTCAGCTTCCCCAAGCGAGGGATTACAGGCTGAGCCACTGAGCCCGGCCCGGTATAATGTTGAAGAGGGTGATAGAAAGGACATCCTTGTCTCATTCCCAATTTTAAGGGGAAAACTCACCATTAAATCATATTATTTTGGAGGGGTTTTTTTCCCATTAGGTTGAAGCTCTTCTCTATTTCTAGTCTGCTGAGAGACTACCATGAATTGGTATTAGATATTGTCAGATGCTTTTTCTGCATCTATTGAGTGTGTGATTTTTCTTTTTTAACCTGTTGATGGGATAGATTTTATTTTTTAAAATATGAAACTAGCTTTGCATATTTTATTGAATCTCTTAGTCATGATATATAATTCTTTCTAATACATTGTTTTGATTTGCTGATACATGGTTGAGGATTTTTGCATCTATAGTCATGAAAGATATTAGTCCCATCTGCGGAAGTTAAGTTTAGAAACCTTAGGTCATTCTTACCGATTGCCTTTCCACTTAGAGTTTGCTCTCAAATCTAGTCCCCTGTTGCCTTGCCAGCATCTTTGGCCAGGTTCTTGCTTTCTCTTTTCTGGAAGCTCCTGTCTCCGTGTCTTCAGTGTTCATCCAAGCTCTGAGCTCATTTTATGCTTGTCACTGCCATCTGAGATACTTTACTGAAAGACTAACCTGACTTGTGTGCTAACAGACAGTCATCATTTCCCTGCTCCCTACAAGTAATAAGTGAATGGATTCACTTTTTAATATTTAAAAGTACTAAATATTTGAAGTAACATATAAACCCAGCCTGTGTCTCCAGCTTCCCTTCTACCACTTCTCGCTGTTTTCTGAACGTGGTCTCCTCTTTCAAAACTGCCTCCTGGTCCTGGGAAGGCCCCCAGGCCCCTCTTTCTGCACACATCTACTGATTCTTCAGCTTTCCCGAGTAGCTGCACTGCCAACACCACACCTCATATGGATTTGAAGGCTGGAAGATAACGTTCTTTTAACACGCCTTTCTATTCTCTCATTCGTTTTTCACTAATGTTTAGAGGTTGCTGACCTTGATTTGAAGCATGATTGGACAGTTAGGCAATGGAAGAGACTTTTCTGTCATGGAAACAATACAAGCAAGGATATTGACATGGGACTTGAGCATGTGTGAATGTTCCTGTGAGTTCAGGGAGGTTGGTGTTTGAACCAGGCCTTGGATATGCAATTTGGCATCAGTACTAAAGAACTGACATGTATGAGTATATCTGTTCATTCATATACATTCCGAGTCTTGCATTTGAGAGACTGTGTTTTTTTAGGGGGAGGGGTATTTAAATAAATATATTAACTCTGAAAGTTTTTCTTTTAGAATGGAGCTATATTTCAAAAAACTGAAATATTTTTAAAACCTTTATTCTCAGGATCCAAGTTCGAAATATGGCAACTTTGAAAGATAGTAAGTATGTTGTTTGTTTCACTATGGGAATTAAGAAACACTAAATTTTGACAAATACTTTGAAAAAATACTTCTTTAGCTCATTGTATATTTGGTTAAAACTGAGAAAATGGGCCGGGCTCAGTGGCTCAGCCTGTAATCCCAGCACTTTGGGAGGCTGAGGCGAGAGGATTG
>CAUYQG010289053.1:0-22126 GCA_963574415.1 Tarsius wallacei
ATTCATGTCGGAAAGAATCTTCGAGTCACAAAACAGAAACCCGACTACCCGAAGCCTCAAGGTCCAGCGGGGGCAGCTTCTGGGTTGGCCCCTCAGCTGTGTCAATCCTGGTTCTCCATGGGTCATGGCACCCAAGGGAAGGCGCATCTGTAATTTTGCCAGAAGTCCCCAAGTCCCAACACAGGAATCATTCCCTGCAATACAACTTATATTATAGACTAAGGATTCATGTTCTTAATGGATAAAGAGCTTCTAGAAACTGGGAAGAAAATTGCCAACAACCCTACAGACAAAGGGGCAGGAAACATGACCCCCCTGCAGGAGAAATGCCAGTGAGTATCCTGTGTGTGGTAAGAAGCTCAGCTTCCTCCATATATGGCAAATGCAGGCTAAAGTCCACTGAGGTAGCATCTCCCTCCTATCAGATTAGCCAGAATCCCAGGTTTGACAATATGCTCTGTGATAAGCCTTGGAAAACCAATTCTCTCGCAAGTTTCTAGGAACATGCAAAGGACACAGCCCTGCAGAGGGGAGTTGGTCTGCCCGGCAAATCACCACTCATCTGGCCTTTGACACAACAATCCTGCCTCTAGGAATCTGTCTCAAAAATAAGCTGGCAAAAATACAAAATGGCGTGGTATGTGCAAGGATTTCCATTGCCAATCATTATAATAGCAAAACAACAAAAGCAACCCAGATGTCCACCAATGGGACTGGCTGACTGCACTGAGGTCCCCAAAGAAGAGTAGTGTCAGTTGTGAAAGGCACAAGAACATTCTATGTGTTCACATAAGAATGTGAAAGGCACAAGAACATTCTATGTGTTCACAAAGAATCTCCAGGAGGTATTGTCTAGTGTGTGTAGTGTGCTCTCTTCTGTTAAGAAAGGGGGCACACAAATAAACAAATATATGTTCTTATATTATCAAGGGCACTAATGGAATGAAAAACCAAAACCAGTAACACTGGAGACCCCCCAAGGAGAGGGAGGGAGCAGGTGGATGGGCAGGTGGTCCCTGGACCCAGCATGGCAGCAGGGCCTTGGCATCCTGTGCTAAGCCTCTCCGTATCCCTCAAGGGCAGTGCCGTGGCCGTCATCAGAAGGACTGGACCCGTACTCCCCTAGAAGGAGGATGTGGTGTCCTCGTGGGATCCACATGCTGCAAGGGGATGGGAGCCCATCCAGTCTCCGAGGCAGAGGGTAGGTGGGCCAGACCACCTCTTGCTCTGCCGAGGTCTACATGGCCCCTATACCCAGGGCTGGGCCGTCTGCCTGGCCTCAGGTTCTATGCAGCCTTGACAGTCACCCATGCTACAGTCTTGTGTCAGGCAGTGCCATGGCCATGCCACCAGCACCCAAAGAGTCCCCATGCATGGCAGAGGGTGCCAGGAGGGCCCACTCCCAGGCTGCACAGGCCGTGGAGACGCTGGCTCCCCATGGTGGGATGGGGGTGAGAAGTGCTCCAGGATGGAGAGGTAACAGCAAGGGGAGGCATGTAGGCGGAGCTGAGACACTGTGGCCCCACCTCCTGTCAGAGTGGGCTGCTCGCCAAGATGCCTCCCCACGCCCCCTCTTCCTGTTTTCCCCCTTCCGCTTTCTCCCTCCCTTGTTTCCCCGAGGTTCGTCTTCCCTGTGGCTATTAGTCCTTTACTATAGTGAGCCTGGGCAGGACCTTGGAAAAGGGAAGGCACAAACGGGCTGGACTGTCATCTTGTACCAGAAAGCAGGAAGGAATGAGGCCCCAAATGACCAGACACCAGCAGCAGCATGGCATCAAAAGGACACGGGAGCAGGTGAAAAGGCCTCCGCCTGGCTGGAGAGGGGGCAGGCTGGCATAGAGGAGAGGACAGGTGGCAAATCAGTGCTGTTGACTCCTAAACCATGGCAGGAAAGGAGAGGTTTCTTTTGGTCTGGAGGTATGGTGAGGTATCACACACCCCCCAAGTGACTCAGAAGACCGTGTGTACTTTTGGACATGTAAAGCTTAATGGTGGGCCATGTGGAGGCTCTGGGATTACTCTGCTTAATTTGTAAAGGTGGTGGGGAGATCAGTGTTGACAGAGATGCAACCTGAAGTGAATTTTCCCCATAATAATGAGTATTTGTCTGACCTCCGGCTGCTGGCTTTAAACCAGACTGGGAAAAGACAGCTTGTTGTGTTCTGACTGCAGCCGGCGAAGGTGCCCCAGGATGGGAGTAAAAGAGTGTGGAGCCTTCTCCACTTCCACAACCCATGGAGCCCCCCACACCCTTGTGCTTATGTTTCAGAGACATGGTGGCTGTCACTTAAATGTACTCACTGATGCCTTGGAAGTTATGTGGTGTGCCAACCTAACTCAGAGACTGAGGAGGCTGTGATGAGTGGCCAATGAAGAGTATTGATGAGGAAGAGATGGAGCAGAGGAAAGGGTTTGATGCTGACTGTGGGCCCTGGGCTGACCATGTCTACTCCCTGAGCCCCAACTTTCTTGTCTATAAAATGGCAATGATGAGAAATTCCAGGTCAGCATTGAACAAGGGTGACATGAACACAGAAAGTCTTCACAGGTGACCTGGCACAGTGTGACTGCTCTGTAACTGTGAATGCAGGAGTAACCATCACACAACTTTGCATCTGGGGTGGCTGGGCTTGGTGTGCCAGAAATTCGGTCCTTTGGCTCACTCAAGCTGGCAATAAAACCTCCGGGATGTGCTGGGCTCGGCACAAGTGAATTGGTAGGCAGACGACCTAGTTTCCGGTACAATTGGTGGGAAATAGCACCAGAGAATGAATGGTGATTTTTTTTTCTCTGTTGGGTTCTCACCTTCTCCAGGTGATATAACCAGGCATCATGGGAAGCAGGGAGCACTGGTGGGCATTTGAACAGGGAAGATTCACCTTCTTCCTGCAAATCCTTCTGGACCCAACATTCTGTGATGAACCCTTGCAAAGCCTTTGTCTTTTGTGTTCTTGCAGCCCAGATAACACTCTAATGTCATTTTCTACCTCTCTCATCTTTCTTGCTCTGTTCCAGCCATACTGATCTTTGTGCTGTTCCTTTCCCAGCCCAACAATGTCCATGCTTCAGGGCCCTTGTACTTGTTGTCTCTCTAGCCCAGACTTCTCAATTCCTGGACAGTTCCACTCCCTCAGTTTTCAAAACTCTCTGTTCAACTGTCATCCCCTTCCAGAACCCTTTATGGATTGCTACATCTAAAATAGCACTTCTGCCTCTATTGCTTCCCTGTTCATCTCCAGGACCAGAAAATACAAGCTTGTTCCTATTCCATCCTCATTACCTAGAACAGTGCCTAGCATACAAGAAGGGCTTAGCAAATACATGTTGAATTAATGAGTGAGTGAATGAATAGATTCTTTACCTACACAAAAAGAACTTGTGTCTGATTCTCGAGTATGTGAGCATTTTGCCACCAATCACTGTCACCCTTGGGACAATGACCCCAATTAGTTATGGCTATGATGAGAACAATGAAAATGTGAAATGGGTGGCAGGTTGCACTGAAACTATTAGATGGAATTTTGTTTAACCCAGTGATAAGCACATTGTACAAATGATAAGTAGGTTGTAGATTTGAGCCTCTAACCTAGGATTCCTTGCATACTCTAAGAAATGGGCAGCTGACTCCCTCTGAGGCAACCCATCGTGTATAGGAGCAGCTCTAGGAAGGCATAGGATGGAGAAAGAAGATGAAGGGTTTTGGCCAATGCAGTTTCTTTCCTCCCGAGGACAATAGCATGAGAGTCCAGTTGAGAGCGATCCACTGCTGCTCTATGAATCACCCTTCTGCAGTCTGAAGAATCAAAGGGATTCCCATGGGCAAGAGCATCCTTGTTGGTCAAAGTAGGTTATACCTGAATGAATGGGAAGAGGAGCCCCACAGCAAAGCTGGAGAGCCAGTTGACTATGCCTGTGATGGTGAAGGCAGTCAGCCACTGAGATTTCTGGAAGAACTCACTGGTCAAGACAAACAGGATGCCACCCATGATGTGAGAGCCAGGACACAGAATCAGCCACCCCAGAAGGTCATGCCTCCAACATTCATTTCCAACTGCTGCACTTTAGAGCCCCCAAGGGGGTAGGAGATGCTCTCTTGGCAGGAACTGGCTCTGCTTGTTTGAGTGACAGCTTTAGGAGTAGGTGCTGGAGTTAGGCTGTCAGTCCCAAATATATAAAAAACATTTCTCTCATCTGGCCCAGCCAAATTAGAGATTTATCAAACTCTTGGCTCTCCAAATGCCCTCTGAGTCAAGCTGTGACCCATCACAAACTGAGTACTAAATGTATCGAGGTAATATATAAGGCATCTGACCTTTACTGAATATATTGTGTTAAGAATGTTTACAGCCCGGGCTCGGTAGCTCTGCCTGTCATCCCAGACTTTGGGAGGCCGTGGAGAGTGAATTGCCAGAGCCAGAGGCTTTGAGACCAGCCCGGGCAACTTGGCAAGATCTCGTCTCTACAATAAATCAAAAATTAGCCAGGCATGGCAGTGCGTGCCTGAAGTTCTGGCTACTTGGAAGACTGAGGCAGAAGGATCACTGGAGCCCAGCAGGTTGACACTGGGGTGGCAGTGAGTGTGCCACTGCTTTCCAGCCTGGGCAACAGAGTGAGACTCCAACTCAAAAAAAATCACAACATAATCTTCAGAATAAGTGAGTCAGGAAGGTATTGGCTACAATATTCCTGGGGGAGAAAACTGAAGCTCAGAGAGGTTATCAGACTTGCCCAAGGTTACCCAGCTCTTGAGTAGTAGTGTCAGGACTCAGGCTTCAGATTCTGGCCTCCAAATCTCAGGGTGTTTTAGTTATTATTATTTTAAAGATGTAGGGGGTACAAGTCAGGATTAGATACATAAGTGGTCTAAGTACAGGTGAAGTTTGGGTCTCCCATTGGTCCTCCCTTCACCTGGTTTAGGATCAGGTACACTTATTGCAAATCTCAGGGTTTTTTCCTGTTACCCTTGCTACCTTGTGACATTCTTAAGTTCCCTTGGCTAGATTTATAATGGGCTCTACTTTCTGCATCACTCTTGTAGCTCAGTGTTACTCAGTGGAGACATCATTGACACTGGGGTAGATTTATTTGAGACTGTCCTGTGCAACTGCAGGATGTTTATTTTCCTTCCTCTTCTAATGCCAGGAATGCACCTAATCACCATGATAACCCACACATTTCCAAATGCATGCCTGACTGAGCATCTCCAAGGTCTGCACCCTCCATTTTCCCTGTGTTCCACTCAGTGAGACTGAAGAGAGATGTCACAGGAATCTTTACCAAACTCTGAAGACACTGAACACAATTTGGAAATCACTAGGCTGGAGTCATTCATTGTATCAACATTCAAAAAGTATTGACTGGGCTGGGGCTGATTCAGCAGTGGGGGTTGAGAGAAACATCTCCCCATTTTCATAGGACTCCCTCATCTGGCACGTGAGATAACATGACTTGTTAATAAAAAGGAAGTGAGTGAATAAATGAATAAGTACAAAATATGATAAGCACTCAACAGGAAATTCACTGCATAATGTGGAGTCTATTTTAGCAGCAGTTGGAGAAGAGATTTAGGGAGGTGATGATGGAGAGGAGGCTGGGAGGAGGAGACGTGGATCTTGATAATCTGGGGAAGGTCATGCCAAGTGGAGGGAAGAGCAGACAGAGGTATAATAATCGGGTGAAATAATCAAGTCAGGTTCTACAGCAGGGGCCAATCTGCCTGGACACCTGAAGGAAGTAGAGAGGAGTGGGAGGAGGTGGCAAAGGTGAGCAGGGCCAGTGAGGCAGCCTCCTGTACATCAAGGAGAAGGGTTTGCAGTGGAAGAAAACCACTGAGGGCTTCTATGCAGGGGTTGAGGTAGTCAATTTGCATTTCATAGAAGTCACTGCTGTTTGGAGAAAGGGCTGGAGGGTGTGTGAGTGGATGCAGGCTGTCAAGGTAGTCCAGAAAGGAGGTGACGGTCGTGTAGAAGGGCTCAGATCATGGTTTGGCGATGGAAGGAAGGAGACAAGTTTGGAGACAGTTGCTCCATGGAGGCAAAGTTTATTTTAACTTTTTGTCTTGAACTACATTCACACTAACAGAAAACTTATAAAAATACAAAAATTAATCCACATTTCTCAATTTGTAGGCTACATTGAAATATAATTGACAAATAAAATTTGCATACATTTAAGGTGTACATCTTGATGGGTTTTGTTTGTTTGTTTTGCTGAGTCTGAGTCTCACTCTGTTGCTCAGGCTGGAGTGCAGTAGCCTCAAACTCCTAGACTCACACAATCCTCCCACCTCCCAAGTAGCTGGGACCACAGGTGTACACCACCTTGCACAATTAATTTTTTTTTTTTTTTGCTATGTTGTCTAGTCTGGTCTCAAATTCCCATGCTCAAGCAAACCTGACACTTCAGCCTGCCAAAGTGCTGGGATTACAGGCATAAGCCTTCACACCCAGCCTCTTGATGTTTTGGTGTTAGTATACCAAATATAAAATGATCACCACAGTCGAGCTATCTATCATCTCACATATTTACTGTTTTCTTTTCTTTTCTTTTATGTGTGGTGAGAATACTTAAGATCTATCCTCTTAGCAAATGTCAAGTACTGGGATAGAATACAATATTGTTAAGTATAGTCATCATACTGTACATTAGATCTCCAGAACTTACTCATCTTGCACAACTGAAACTTTGTACCTCTTGAACCAGCATCTTTCCATTTCCCCCCTCCCGTAAGCCCCTGGACACAACGTTCTGCCCTATGTTAAGCCTCTGTGCTTGTGATAATTTTTTTACAATAGCAATAGGACACTAATACAGCAAGCTTAGAATAGTCATCTGCACAGAAGGTAATGAGTGAGCAGAGAACAAGATGCATAGTTGGGATGTGAGAAGAAAATGTTTTTAAAATGTTATTTTTTTTATTTTGAAGTAAGTATGATTGGGTTTGTTTTACAAGATTCAAGCACCGTCTCCTCTCAGTCAGCAATTCCTCATATTACACAACTTGGCTGCTTCTCCTGATAGAAAATTAGAAGAACTTCTGTCCCCCACACCTCCTCAGAATCCCAAGAGGGGTGACTGTTAATTCCACACATATAACACCCTTTGGTCTCTTTCTAGTACATCATAGGCTCTCTTCAGAATGACTTTCTCTCTCTTCTGGAAAGAAGACACAAGACACCATAAAATTGCATTTATTGGAGAGAGGAACAAATGAAAGAATATAGATACAGTGACAGGCATACTGCCCCGACCCCCTTAGACTATGAAGTTGAAGGGCATACTCTAAGGGAGCAGGGCAGTAAGCTGTAAGAATCCTGGATCTGAACTTCATGGAGAAGTTCAGATCATCCAGAATGACTCTTATGACAGCCCTGATTGCCTACTCTGGTCTTTACCTGTGACAGTCAAACCTCTATCTTGTTTAAGCCACTCTTATTTGGGGTTTCTCTTACTCATGACTAAACCTAAACTCCATTCATATAGGTTATGACAGGAAAGGGCCCAAGGCAAATAAGAATATATGAAGCAAATCCATTTCTTTGGGCATTTATCATGTTGTTTCTGTGGGGCACAGGTGTCTTTAGATCAAAGGAGCATGGATTCAAAGTCCTGGATTCTCTCATCACAGCAGCATGACTAAAATCTTTGTAACTGTCCGTGGTGCTGACCTAAACTTTCCACCTAGTAATGCAAATTTCTCTTCTCTTCATGTTTGCAAAAATACTTTCACATTAGCCAGGTGTGGTGGCTCTCACCTGTAATCTCAGCACTTTGGGAGGCAGAGGCAAGAGGATTGCCTGAGCCCAGGGGCTTGAGACCCACCTGGACTACTTGGTGAAATCTTTCTCTACAATTAAAAAAATTAGCTGGATGTGACAGCAGGTGTGCACCGATAGTTCCAGCTGCTTGGAAGGCTGAAAGAGAAGGCTATCCTCTCCTGAGCCTAGAAGGTCAAAGCTGTGGTAGCCTTGATCATGGGACTGCATTCCAGCCAGGGTGACAGAGTGAGATCCCAATGAAACACAAACATTATTGCCTACAATGCTGGAGATGATCTGTGAAGTGTATATTTTGGGGCTTATTTTATATGACCCAAGCTCTGTTCTTCCAGCTTCAAGGTCAGTCAAGTTCAGTACTCCTATCACTACACTACAGGACTTCACTTGACTCCAGAATAATGACTCTGATCTCTTTTCCTACCTGTGTGTATCACATTCACTTACTAATCCCTTCTACTGTGGCCACATGACACCTACTGACCCTACAGTATATTGTATCTTTAATGACCTTGATGAATCAAGCCTCCTGGTATACCTTCCCTTGCATAATCCCCTACCACATTGTCTCTGGACTTGGCCATGCAACTTTCTTTGACTGCTGAAGCATTAGAAAATGTGATTCCAGCAGAAACTTGGTGAGTACATGTGACCTAGAGCTCGCCCTTATTTTAGAGCTTAGAATGCTTGTGCCATCATGTGAGGAAGCTCAATCTGGCCTCCTTGAGGATGACAGGCCATATAAAGGGAAGGGCCCGGCTGTCTCCACTGTCCCAGTTGAGCCCAGATCTGGGTGGCATCTGGCTAAATGCAGATATATATATAAGGGAGCCCAGGAGAAAATAACATGCAAACCATCAAATCAAATCACAGAACCACAAGCAATAATAAATTATTGTTGCTACAAGCTACAAATTTTGGTATGGTTTGTTAAACAACAATAACTAGTTAATAAAGACCTATTATTTCTGGCTTTATTTTTCTCATTATTCATCAAGGTCTTTAGATGTGCTGAGAGCCCAGACCACCAAACAAGACCTGAATTAATATTCTCTGGATTAATGGCTCACTCATTCACCTACCAACCATCTTTTGAGCACCTACTATATGTCTGTGCTAGATCAAGCATTCTCTGGATTAGTGGCTCATTCATTCATCTACCAAGCATCTTTTGAGCACCTACTATATGTTTGTGCTAAGTCATTGAAATACAAAATATCTGAAATAAATATCTACTTATTTAAGGTTGAGAGAAGGTGGGGAAGACAAGCTACTAATAGCCAGCACAGGTCTTGTGTCGCCCCTGTGTGAAATATCCTCCTCCTCTTCACTTGGATGACTCTTATTCATCTTTAATGACTATACAGAGGCACCCTTGCTCTCTGTCACTCAGTCTGGGCTAAGTTCTTTCCTTTTGATTCCTTCAGAAGCCTGTGTCCACCTCTATTGATGGAATTATCACTGCTTTAGGATTGTTGTGATTTTTTTTCACTTGCACATCTCCCCTGCTATACTCTGAGATCCTTCACCACATTAGATTTAACTCATGATTTGATGTTCTTAGTACCTAGTAATTGTTCAATACACAATTACTGAACAAATAAATGCCATTGTACAGATAAGAGAGATGATGGGAGCACAGAGAAGGGTATAAGTGTGACTTGGGGTGACTAGGACACACACTTGTAAGCAATGCCACATGAGGTGTATCTCAGATGAGAATAAGGATTTGACCAAACTGAGAAGAGAAGGAGGAGGAATTGGAGGCAAAGGGCTGAAGATGTGGGAACAAACAAGTAAATGGCCTTTTCAGAGAGCAGCAAACTCTAAGTGTGGGCAAGAATGATGCTATGAGGGTAAAGGTGGGAATTGAATATGGTTGATGGTTTTGGTCTAGACTCTGAAAAACCATGAATGTCACATCACCACCCCTCCTAAATATCCCCAGGACCAGGTCTGCCCCACATCTTCCATCTATGGCTGAACAAAGGCCTATGCATAAAACATTCAATCTGAGACTGCCTCTTACTTGAATAAATGATGGGACTCTAGGTGGTCAGATCAATATAAGCATCCTTCTTCTCATTTTGCTTTTACTAGACATTCATTAGCTGGTTATGAACCCTAAAGAATAGAGGTCACATTAAGTGACAGGGACGCAGCAACTGCTCATGATCTCAAATATTTGCTGTAATCTACATTAAGTTGTGAATGTAATTATCCTTCTCAAAAATCACTTCTGATTGATGCTTCCCAGTCACTTGTATATCCTTGAGTTCATCACAGTGGCCCAGGAGGATCAGTTGCTCTGATTGAACAGCCTGGTCATGAGCTCAGCCCAGAGACACGGTAGGCAGGGCAGAGGGCAAGGAATAGTGTAATGTAATCAATAGCTCTTCCAGAGCCACCTACAACAAGGGAGTGGATTCCCAGCAAACCAGAAGAGGATGAGAAAGTGTGTTGAGAAGACAAAACTGAAAGTTGCACAGCCTGAAGACAAGCTCTGTCCATCATAAGGGTATGATAGATAAAGGTCAGTGTCAAAGAGCATTGCCCATTGGTCCCCTCAAGGATGAAAATGCCCTAACTTACAACCTCAACCTGTCTGAACTCTCCTTATTTTGGGAATGAATTCATTACTCTCCAAGCCAGGTGCTAGAAATGGCAAATATTTACATCAATTAACTTATATCCCTTTTCATCGTTTTATAATCCTGTGACAGCCTTCTGACTATAAATTGTCTTCCAGCAAACTGGGCAAGCCAATTCAAACACTGACTTTTCTTAATAATTTTATTTTTTATAGCAAAAAGTGATAAATTATCAAGCTTAGCTTAAACATTAGTCTCTTGTGAGACTAGCACAAGGCTGAAAGTCATACCATAGTGATTCTACCCAAATCTTACTCCTTAAGGTGTTTCCCTTAAGGGGTTTTGCTGGAGATGCCGGAGCTGTGCTCATCTCTGGATATCATTGTCCCCACTTCATCTTGAAAGAAATTAAGACTTAGAAAAATGGCTTGCTCACAGTCACAGCTGGCAACAATAACCCAGAAAATGGCCTCTCACCACGCATTAAATCCAACCCATTCATTCACAGAACACTCACAGTGTTCCAGATGTTGGAGACATAGAGGTCAGAAAGACAGAAAATGTCCAGCTTTTTATCATGGAACTGACACTCAAGTGGAGAAATATGTGAAATAAATAATCGAATACATAACCCACCAAAAAAGTCAAATGGTGATGAACGCGATGCCAAACACTCGAACAGGGTGGTAGATGAAGAGGTATCTGGGTTTGGACTTTAGATAGACTGGCCAGAGAATAATAATGGTACACATAGGCTTTTGGTGCTCACCTATAAAATAGTCTGACAAAATGATATTTCAGGCAGAAGTCTAGGTGGGGAGACCTGTCTTAAAAACACACCACATGGATTTAAAACAAAAACAAAAAATACCTTGGTGAGGGCAGATAGGGTAGGGATCGGGATAAGTTAAAACCATTAATAGTCATAGCAATATCTATAACTTACTGAGCATCCTGCTACTTCCTTTAATGAGTTATCTCTAGTCCTCATGACAATCTTGCCAGTGTAGATGTTAAAACTCACTGTATCACTGTTAACCAGAGAGGAAACTGGGATCCACTGAGGCTAAATCACTTATCCCAAGAGTGGCAGAGAGAGGACAGATCATGGGTCCCTGCTGGCCATACTGAAGGGTTGTTTGGGATAAGCTTGGCTGCTTGCTTCCTCTCCCCAGCCTTTCCATGACCTTCCTCCTCTACCCCAGCCACTGCACTGCCCCTTCTTCTTGGCCCCAGTACACGAATAATCCAGGCTTCCTGTGGTCAGCAGACTGTTTCTGTTTGAATGGAAATGACATCAGCTACCCACAGCCAACCCCATTCCCTCCAGTCCTCACTAACTAGGTGCTCCCTGGTCTGAGACCCCAACACTAGTGCTCCAATGAGCCTCAGCAACCAAGACAACAGGGCCAAGATCAGCAATGTGTGTCACCCAAGGATGTCAGGCCCACACACTCTGCTCCCCCCCAGGAAACTTTGAGGTGGGGATTGTTTGCCCATTTGTATAATTTAAAAATTAAGGCTGATGTCTGTGACCTGCCTGATTTTCTAATTGGTGAATAATGGAGTTTGGATTTGGGTTTAAGTACTCTAAACCCTAGTTGAATGTACATTTCACCATGCCACATTATGCCAAGAAAAACAAACAGATGTTCCCATTTAAGGCAAACTAGAATCATCCTTTTTAGTTGCATCACAGACCTCCAAAAAGAGGCCAGTTGACCCAATACGAATGTTTCACACCTCCAAGGTTGCAGTAATTACTCTGATGTCTGATATAAGGAAAAACTGCTTCCTCCCACGCTGGTCCAAGCCAAAGAACCATTTTCTGGGTAAATTGTGCCCCCTAAGGTTTTGCAGCACAGCTCTGACCCCACATCCAAATGAGACAGAGGGAAGAAGTTTTTAAGACAAAGACCGTTTTCCCTCCAGACTCACACTGCTTCTCACCTTGGAAGCATGTTGCAAATGAGAGGAGAACAAACCTTTCTCAAAGACTAGATTTACAAAGCCTCATCTGCACATGGACGACTTTATTGGTAGGTGTGAGATGCTGGTGAAAGAATTCTTTTTTAAATATGGGACCAAGCTGGGCATGGTGGCTCACACCTGTAATCCCAGATCTTTGGAAGGCCGAGGTGGGAAGATTAGCCAGGTGTGGTGGGACACACTTGTAATTCCAACTACTAGGAGGTTGATGCAGGAGGATTACTTAAGCCCAGGAGTTGGAGGCAGTGATGAGCCATCATGATGCCACGGCACTCCAGCCTGGGCAACAATTAATTAATTGTTTTTTTTTAAATTGTGGACTCCTACTAATCATCTTGGGAAGTAAGAAAGGGCATGAGAAAGTGCCGTGTAGATGGGACAGGGCTCTAGAACTTAAGGAAGTTCTGGTGGGTTGACAGTGGCAATGACAAAGACTATTGCTCTAGCAGAATTCCACCAGCAAGTTCTGTCCCTGCCTCTCTTCACCTTTCCATTAACTCAAAGACTATGATTGAGAGCACTCCATATGTCGCCAGCACTGGGGACACAGAGGTGACTGCCAGTAAAGTCTGGTGAAGCCAGGTACCCTGTCTCAGGGTGATGGGGGTAGCATGGGTGGGAAGCATGGGGCACTATGGGATTAAGGCAGGGCACCCAGCACAACAGAGAGAATCATAGAGGGCTTCCTGGAGGATGTGAGCACTCAGTGGAAGCCACAAAAAAACAAAGGGCTGATCGAGCGAAGGGGAAAAAGGCCCAGTATCATGCGACGACATGGCAGGGGGGAACTTGAGTGTGGCTGGTGTGGCCAGAACTCAAGGTGTTTTAGGGAGTAGGAAGGTGTAGTGAGATCCTAGATTCAAGGCATCAAGGACCTTGCACTCCATGTTGAGGAATAAGGACTTTGTGCTGAAGGCAAGCTGCTCCCAAATTCCTGGATTTCTAGAGCCCCAGAAGCCCAGAGAAAGAGGCGTTCCCTGGTCAAAACAGTCTGGGGAACGTTCACACCCTCCAACTCTTTCAGAGAGCCCCAGGGCGCATTAACATAGTAAAGGTTCTGACACAGACCTGCACATTGGCTTTTGCCTGTACTCGCAGCCTTTGGGAGGCTGAGGCGGGAGGATCCCTTGAATCAGGAGTTCAAAGCTGCAGTGAGCTGTGACTGCCTGAGGGACAGAGGAAGACCCTGTCTCTGTAAGTACATACATGCATAACGTTAAAAGACCTGAGAGGCTCTGCAGTAAAGCAACCTGTTCAACTGTCTAACCCACCCCCTTCCCAAGCCTATTGGCCAGAAGGAATGGAAAATCGACGACCATCCCACAGAACACTCCGAGCAATCTGCCAGTGCCTCTAGGGAGACTTCAAACGCTTTTTCAAGTACAAGAGTGGCCTGGCCAGGTTGACATATTGCAAAGATGTCCAGAGGGAAGGAACTTCCCTTCATTGGTCTGCTTCCAGATGTCCCCAGAAATGTCACCCATTTTAACACGTCACAACCCTGTGTGCCCTTAGCTTCTTCATCATCCTGGCATCCTTCCTTCCTCACCAGCCGCAGTCATTTTCCAAGGCTTCATTCAGAAGCTTTCATTGACCCACCAGGGAGGTAGGATGGCTCACACTCATTCCCTGATGTGACTTGAAGCCCAGTGAATGGTGGCACCATAGTCCCCAGGTCCTTCCTCCTCCTAAGCATTCCTGCCACCTCCTTTGCTGACTCATGCTCTTCCCACTCTTAGGGAGGTTCCATCTTCAGCCTTCATCCCTTCTCACATCCAAGTACTGTCCCTGGACGATATCTCCCATCCCCATGGTTTCAGCAACCCAATACGCCAAAGACTGCCAGCCATGGAACTCCAGGTCCCTTGGAGTGGCAGACTGAGGTTCAAATGCCTCCTGGACATCACTACCTGCAGGCAAAGCACATTCTCATGTCCACACCAGAACTCATCTTCTGTATCAAAACCTGTTTCTCCTCCTGTGTGTCTTGTCTCAGACAGCAGCAGTCTCCACCTACCTGCCCAGCTAGAAATCCGAGGGTCTTGTGGATGCTGCCATCTTCTGCCCCCAATGTGCATCCATGTCCTGGTGATACCACTTCCCAAGAGCATGCTTCCACTACCCCGTGCCCTCCATGGCTCCGCCTGTCTGGGTATAAACAATGCCCATCTGCATCACTGTGATAGCTCCGTAGCTGGTCTCTCTCAAGTCACTGTGAGAGTGACCCACACTGTGCCTTGGCCTACTCCCCTCACGCTGTCCTCCTTGTGCCTTTTGCTCTGGTCACACTTGCCTTCCAGGCCATGTCTCATTCCTTTTTCACTTTAAGATTTTGCGTGTGCTGTTCCCTTTGCCTTGAATGCCCTTCATTAATTTCACCCTGGAAAACTCCTAGCTGGCCATCTTCCAGGCCTCATTTCAAGGGTCACCAGCCTTGGCTAACCCTGCCCTCCAAGCCCATCCCTCTGCAGGGTCACCACACCATGTTCTCTAAAGGCTGAGTGGCTTCCACTATGACCAGTGCAGGGAGAGCATCACCAAAAGCCAAAACCTGTACACGAAAGTTCCAGCATGATCAAAGGAACAGTAAGGAAAGGCATGGAGTATGCTGATTCATTACCAAAAACACCAAAGTGACCTGGTGCTGCTTTTGGGGGTGGAGGAGAAGAACCTCACCAAAATAGAAATAGATTTTCTGAGAAGAGACCCAGCCAGTGGGAAAAGAAGCCTATGCACAGCTGCTGGGAAAGGAGTGAGTCCTTGGCCCAGAAGCTAGATCCCTGCTCCAGCTGGGACATGTGACAGCCCTGGTTCTGCTGCTAAGAACAGCCAGCCATCCCACCCAGAGGTGGCAAAGGGACTTCCATGATGGCAACTTTATCCATGGCTCCTTCATGATTTTGAGTCAACCCAGTTGTTGGGTGGCAAGGTATGGTGGCGCCCCAGGAAAAAGGAAAGAAACAAGGCCCGCGGCTAACTCATTCAGGGCACTCACTAAGGCCCATGGTGTCCACCCTTACACCTGAAGCTGGGAGGTTGTGTTATGATTTCATTCCAGAGCCCAAGGAGTAACAAGAAACATACATTTGACCAGTGTCATCAGCATATCTCCTTAGATAAATTGTCCCAGCTGCTGACAGCTGGTTGAGGAGTCTGGGAAAGCCATGGAGCCAGAGGCATGACCCCTGCTACGGGAGAGCTCGAGTCAGTGAGGGAGAAAGACAATCAACAGACAAGAAGAGTCTGTGCAAGTCTCAAAATGAATCACGGAAGCGCCAATAAGAGACATCTGGCCAAATTTCAGCAGGGAAAATGGTAGAGATCAGGGGGTGCATTCTGGAGGGGGAGACAATCCAGCTGAACTTTGAAGGAGCATGAGGTTAAACAAGGGGGCAAGGGCATTCTAGAAGAAATAGAATGAGCAGAAGCATGGAGACAGGAAACAACATAGTGTGTGTCTGGGACACTCAGCACTTTGACGTGACCGCAGTCCCCAGAGAGAGGAGGACTGTGACTGGTGGTGGCAGGCAGAGGGAGGCATCTGTGGCATGCATGCAGGGGGAGAGGACCCCTACCAAGTTGGTCCCTTGTGAAGGTCCTATGCCCCCTTTTCTGTAGTGATGGTGTCTCTCTGCTCCATCTGCACATCAGTGGCTGAATGGTTATCCAGGCATGGGGTTACTTTAAGAAATGGGGTCCACCCTCTTGTACCCAGGCCCCAAACCACATGTAAACACCTGGACCACCAGAAGGTGGGTGTCAGTCAGCTGAAAAAGTGGACTGAGAAGACACCTCAGGAAGAAATCAGTGAGTTTGGTCTCTTCTCGTCTTGAGAATCTTAAAAGCCTATCCAATGCTTCTCCCAGAAAGGCTATTTTGAGTTCAAGCACATCCTCTCATCTGCACTGAGGGTCAGGCTTCAGGACACCATTTTTCAGTGATTCAGGGAAACATCCTGAAGGGAGGAGAAAACCCGTGTCCTAGGTCCCTGTGAAGTGGGGCCTTCAATATTGCGCCCCTTCAAATCCTCCCCATTTCTCCCCCCCTCACAACCATTATTCTCTAGCATCCTCTCACCAGTGCAGACAAACAAGCAAGTGGAAAGGATTTACGGAGCACTGACGGCTCCCAGCCCTGAGCCAAACACCTTATCCATCCTCTCCTTGAAGCGCAGCACTGAAGAGCAACTTCTTGATCTGGAGAGGCTGGGTTCAAGCCCAGGCTTCACCATGAACTTGCTGAGGGACTCTGGTCAAGTTGCCTAACCTGCCCTGCCTCATTGTTCTTCCTCTGTGAAATGGGGATAATAGTAACGATGCCAGGTGAGGAGTATGGTGCAAAACTTGTGGTTTCTTTGGCTCAACCCTAAAATACATTTTAGAGTGGATAGCAAAGTTTTAAAACAAAGTTTATTAGCGAGAAGAGAGAGGAAAGAAAGGGCAGGCAAAAGTTTCATACCAGAAAGACCTGGCATGGACAGATCTCTCTCTGGAAAAGGAAGGATTGCACTTTTGCTTTTTACTAAGAGACTAAATATAAATTTTCACAACAATTGATGTACTAAAGAGGGTGAGACACAAGTGACCATTCTGGAGAGATTGACAGCTCCACACTTTTGATGGGAGAAGTGGGAGGAGGGGGTGGTCTTTTCTAGACCACATTCTCTTTTGCAGAAGACCTGCCAGACATTGCCAATTCACAAATTCATGAGATAAAAGGGGTTTTCAAGTCATTTCTATGGCTTTTCTGATTCCCAGTCTGGGAGCCACCTAGATGGAGTTTTCCTCTTGGCAAGCCGAAGGGATGGGGTGGTTCATCCTGTCAACAGGACATCTGGACGCTTTATAAATTTATCTATCTATGTCTAGCCTGTGCAGGGCTCTCCCATCAGGTCAGGACAGGCTCTCTCAGGTGCAGGGCTCTCTCATCAGGTTCAGGATAGGTTCTCTAATGTGTCGGGCTCTCCCGTCAGGTGAAGAACAGGCTCTCTCAGATGCTGGGCTCTTCTGTCTGGAATAGGACAGGCTCTCTCAGATGCTGGGCTTTCCTGTCAGATGGAGGACAGTATCTCTGGGGTACCGGACTCTTCTGTCAGATGCAGAACAGGCTCTCTCAGGTGCAATACTTTCCCATCAGGTGCAAGACAGGCTCTCTCGGGTGCAGCTCTCTTCTGTCAGGTGCGTGACAGGCTCTCTTGGGTGCAGGGCTCTTCTGTCAGGTGGGGGACAGGCTCTCTGGGTGGCAAGGCTCTCCTGTCAGGTGCGAACAGGCTCTCTCAGGTGCAGGGCTCTCCATTAGATGCAGGACAGAATCTCTCACGTGCAGGGCTCTCCCGTCAGATGTAATACAAGCTCTCTTGGGTACAAGACTCTCCCTTCAGGTGCGGGTCAGGCTCGGTTGGGTGCAGGGCTCTCCCATCAGGTGCAGGACAGGCTTTCTTGGGTGCAGGGCTTTCCATTATATGCAGGGCAGGCTCTCTCGGGCACAGGGCTCTTCTGTTAGGTGAGGGACTGGCTCTCTAGGTGGCAGGCCTCTCTCGTCAGGTGTGGATAGGATCTATCTGGTGCAGGGGTCTCCTGTCAGTTGCAGGACAGGCTCTCTTGGGTGCAGGGCTCTCCCATTAAATGCAGGACTGGCTCTCTTATCAGGTGTGGGACAGGTGCTCTTGTGGGCAGGGCTCTCTCGTCCAGGGTGAGACTCTCTCCCCCAGGTGCAGGGCTCTGTCATGCGTGGCAGGACAGACTCTCGGGTGCATAGCTCTCTGTCAGGTACAAGACAGGCTCTCTCAGGTACAGGGCTCTCCCGTCAGTTGCAGGACAGGCTGTCTTGGTTGCTGGGCTCTCTGTCAGGTGCTGGCCAGTCTCTGTTATGTGCCAGCCTCTCTGTCAGGTGCAGTACATGGTGCCAGGATCTCCATCAGGTGCAGGACATGGCTTTCTCGAGTGCTAGACTGTCCTGTCAGGTGCAGGACATGCTCTCTCGGGTGCTGCGCTCTCTGTCTGATGCAGGAAACGGCTCTTTCTGGTGCTGGACTTTCCGTCCTATGCAGGACAGGTCTCTTGGTTGCCAGGCTCTCCCGTCAGGTGCAAGATAGGCTCTCTCGTGTGCCAGGCTCTCCCGTCAGATACAGGACATGCTCTCTCGGGTGCAGGGCTCTCCAGTCAGGTGAAGGGCAGGCTCTCTCAGGTGCAGGGCTCTCATCAGGTGTGGGATAGGCAGTCTTGGGTGTGGGGCTCTCCCATCCTGAGCAGGACAGGCAGTCTCAGGTGCAGAGCTTTCCCGTCCAGGGTGAGATAGGCAGTCTCAGATTCAGGGCTCTCCTAACCAGTGGGGGACAGGCTATATCCCGGGTCAGGGCTCTCCTGTCCAGGGCGGGACACACTCTCTCAGGTGCAGGGCTCCCTCATCAGGTGCAGGACAGGCTTTCTAGTCAGGTGAAGGACAGGCTATCTCAGGTGTAGGGCTCTTGTCAGGTGCAGGACAGGCAGTCTTGGGCTTTTCCATCCTGGGCAGGACAGGCTCTCTCGGGTGCAGGGCTCTCCCGTCAGGAGCGGAACAGGCTATCTCAGGGCTTGGGTCTCCTGTCAGGTGCACAGCAAACTCTCTCGGGTGCATGGCTCTCCAGTCAGGTGTGGGACAGGCTGTCTCAGGTATAGGGCTAACCTGTCAGGTGCAGAATAGGCTCTCTCGGGTGCAGGACAGGCTCTCTCAGGTGTGGGCTCTCCCATCAGGTTCGGAACAGGCTCTCTCGGGGGCTTGGCTCTCCCATCAGGTATGGGACAAACTCCCTCTGGTGCAGGGCTCTCCCGTTAGGTGCGGGACAGGCTCTCTCGGGCATAGGGCTCACCTGTCAGGTGCGGCACAGGCTGTCTCTGGAGCAGGCCTCTCCCATCAGGTGCTAGACAGGCACTCTTGGGTGCAGGGCTCTCCCATCAGGTCAGGACAGGCTCTCTCCAGTGCAGGGCTCTCTCATCAGGTACAGGATAGGCTCTCTAGTGTGCCGGGCTCTCCCGTCAGGTGAAGAACAGGCTCTCTCTTGGGGACAGGACTCTCTGTCAGGTGCAGGACAGGCTCTCCATCAGTTGCAGGACATACCTCTCACGGGTGCAGGGCTCTCCCGTCAGGTGCAGGACAGGCTGTCTTGGGTGCAGGGCTCACCTGTCAGGGGCAGGACAGGATCTCTCGAGTGCAGGGCTCTCCCGTCAGGGGTCGAACAGGCTCTTTCGCGTGCAGGGCTCTATGCCCAGTTTGGGACAGGCTCTCTTGGGTGCATGGCTGTCCAACCGGGATGGGACAGGTTGTCTAGGGTGCAGGGCTCTCCCTTCAGGTGCAGGACAGGCTCTTTTGGGTGCAGGGTTCTCCTGCCAGGTGCGGCACAGTCTCTTCCTGGTGTAGGGCTCTCCCATTAGGTGCAGTAGTTTCATTCGGGTGCAGGGCTCTCCATCAGGTGCTGGTCACTCTGTCAGGTTCAGGGCTCTCCATCAGGGGCAGGATATTCTTTCGGGTTCAGCATTCTCTGTCAGGTGCAGGGCGCTCTCCCGGGTTTTGGTCTCTTCATCAGATGCCCTTTCTGCATTCTCCTGTTCTCTTTTGTGTGAGTCTTCGAATAGGCACGGGAGTGTGTTTATCCACTCCAGCTTCTTCCCTGCCCTCTGTCAGTAGTCACAGTCTTCCAGAGACTCTGGTCATGGTTGCCATCCTACCACCAGGAGCTACATGAATGCAAGGCCCAGAGCGCCTGGCTCAGTCACACAAATCCAGAGTGCTGTGGCCAGTCTCACCCAGGTTTCCTGGGTCACCATCCCTCATGTCGCAGTCCCTGATGTCTTAGTCAGTGATGCTACAATCCATGATGTCACAGTTCTTGATGTCACTGCTCCCTGTGTCACATCCCTGATAGCCCAGGGGAGATAGCCAGGACTTGGGAACCCTCCACAGTACTCTAGGTTGGGACCAGATGATGAGGGCTGTGAGACCTTGGGACAGGGACAGGCTGGCATGTTCCAGGTCAGGGCCACATGTGCCCAATAGCCATGAGGACATGCAACTCACACCCTCCCCCATCCAGCTGTCTTACTCCTTCGTGAGAGTCACTAGAGGCTTCATGACCCCAACACAGTGAAGGGGAGGCCCCTTTAGGCCTATGGGGAGAACCCACCTTTGGTGGCCTCTTGCTTCTTGGGGGGCTGAGGTCTGTCTCTCAGGGGATTGAGGTCCCCCTCCTCTCACAGTGCAAGTGGTACCCCAACCCTTTTTTCATGGGTAAGTGTGGCCCCTTGTTCTCATGGATAAGGGGGGGCCATTCCTCTTCTTGTGGGTAAGGGGGGCCCATCCCTCTTCTCACGCATAGGGTCCCTCTTCTCACCAGATGGTCACCCATCCAGTCCAGAGGTCTTTGGAACTGGCCCCACCTCCCAGCTCCAGGAGCCAACTTGATTGGTCTAAGGGGGGAGCTCTACCTTCCTGGTCACAAGGGATTGTGTGACTCATGGGGCCTTCTGTGATGTTTTCTTGTGTCTATAAAAATCCAGGATGGGTCTAGCCTCCTCACTGCCCACTTGTAGCCCCAAGGCCCTGTAGCTGAAAAAAAGAGAGGATGATGTGGGAAGTGGGTGGACCAAGGAGTGAGCACCGGAATCAGAGTCAGACAGTCTGAGCCTAGTCCTGACCTTGCCACTGACAAGCCCACAAGCTTGAACAAGTGACATAAAGACTCTAACCTGAAGGAAGTGGGCACGCTACTGTCCACTGGAGAGAACAGTCACGAGAAAGTGGTTACACATGGCATGGACTCCTCCAGCCGCCCCACCCGCCTGTGTAGACAAAAGCAGCTGGTGTTCTCCCTGCTCACTGTAGCACAGTGCTTGTGTGACCTAGTAGGGAGAGAAGTGTCCCACACCAGGCAGGCGGACCCCAGCTGGCCGTCCTGCAGTGTGACTTGGTTCTGATGTGTCCACCTGAGACATCCAGACCCCTAGGTCAACCCCCTTCAGATGTCAGTTCCCAGTCCAGGTCTCCACTGGTGCTTCTGGCAGCCTGGCTGCAGACCCGCGCTTCCTGTGGCCCCTCTCAGGTTCTGCCACATGCCAGGACAGCTCCCAGACCAGTTGGCTTCGTAGATGACCAAGCCAGGTGCCCCGAGGCTGGGCATTCTCCAGGATCCTAGGGAAACCCAGAGTCCTTTGTAAGCCATCTGTGCCATTACCACCACTGCAGCTGCCAATGACGGTAGCCTCCAACTGCAGGCGAATGACACAGTGGCAGGACAGGCCACTAAGAACACTCCAGGCCAGAGATATAATGATGAATATGGCAAATTACAAGAGTGTTGAAGTCATTATGTCCCCTCCCCAAAATGATTAAACTAAATCTGCATTTTGTTCGGCTCACAATCGTAATAAGTCAAACTTCTGCTTCTAATAATTCAAATACAATAATCTTTTAAAATATGGTATAAAGTATATGTACATTTTTTGTAAATTCAACAAATATGGGATATTCTCATCCTTGTTCTAAAAACTACCTTATAATAAACACATAGGAGTAGTGGATGGACATAAAGTTAAAATGCAATAGGGTACTTACAAAATAAAACTTATCAAATACTTATATACACATATGTAATTTCAAAAGAAACTGATGCTTTTTAAAATAATGTTTTGAATGGGGAAATAGTTAATAAAAGTCTCCAACAAAAAATCATGACAACAAAACAGCATGCTTATTAGAAGGTCTATTATTTTGCTTATAATGAATGAGAGGGAGAAACTT
>CAUYQG010289056.1:0-16563 GCA_963574415.1 Tarsius wallacei
GTAGCGTGGGCCTGTAGTTCCCGCTACTTGGAAGGCTGAGGCGGAAGGATCGCCGGAGCCCAGCAGGTCGAGGCTGCGGTGGCCGGGAGCGGCCACTGCACTCCAGTCTGGGCGATGGAGTGAGACGCCAACTCAAAAAAATAAAAAATTAAAAATAAATAAATAAATAAAAAGAAACTAGATATAGAAAAGCAAATGAAGCCTAAAGTACTCAGAAGAAAGAAAAATAATAGAGATCAGAGTGGAAATCAATGAAATAGAAGGCAGAAAACCAGTACAGAAAACCAATGAAACCAAAAGCTGATTCATTATTTTTATTTGAAAATAGAATTTTGCAAATGGAATTTGCAAAACATATCTGATAAAGGATTTGAATCCAGAATATGTAAAAACTTTCAAAATCAATAATAAGGAAACAAACAACCCAATTTAAAAATTGGGCAGGCCGGGCTTGGTGGCTCAGCCTGTAATCCCGCACCTTGGGAGACTGAGGTGAGTGGATTGCCTGAGCCCGCAGGTTCGAGACCCGCCTGGGCACCTTGGCGAGACCTCATCTCTACAATAAATCAACAACAAAAAAAAGTAGCCGAGTCTGGTAGCGCGTGCCTGTAGTTCCAGCTACTTGGAAGGCTGAGGCGGAAGGATTGCCGGAGCCCAGCAGGTCGAGGCTGCGGTGGCCGAGAGTAGCCACTGCACTCCAGTCTGGGTGACTGAGTGAGACTCCAACTCAAAAAAAAAAAAAAAAAAAATTGGGCAGACCGGGCGCAGTGGCTCATGCCTATAATCCCAGCACTTTGGGAGGCCAAGGTGAGAGGATTACCTGAGCTCACAGGTTCGAGACCACCCTGGGCAACTTGGCAAGACCTCATCTCTACAATAAATCAAAAAATTAGCTGGGCATGGTGGCCTGTGCCTGTGGTTCCAGCTACTTGGAAGGCTGAGGTGGAAGGGTCACCTGAGCTCAGCAGAACGAGGTTGCGGTGGCCGTGAGCATGCCACTGCAGTCCAGCCTGGGCGACAGAGTGAGACGCCTACTAAAAAAATAGGCCATTGCCTTGCTAGACTCTGGTGTGGCCATGTGCTCCTTGAGCCACCGATGTCGCCATGCTTCCTGGCTTTGGCTCTATCTCCCACCTTGGGGAGATGAATCTTCTCTTTCTCTCTCTCTCTTTCTCTAATTTGCTTCAAATAAACTAAATTTTCTAATCTAACAAAATAAAAAAATTAAATAAATAATAAAAAACAAACAAAAACCTATCCTCTGAATTCTCAGGGAGATGGATTTGAGAAATAGAAATATCCACCACCCTCCTCGCTCAGTTGCTTTGTGCACTGTAACTGTTGTCAGTCTTGGTTCTTCTGGGCAGCGAACATAGGAAACTGGTCAGGCTGTATCAATGAGTGATAGCCCCCAGATGGATTAACCCAAATGTTTATCTACAGGTGAATGGATAGATAAACTGTAGTATAACCATCCGATGGGATACTACTCAGCAATGATAAGGAATGAACTATTGATACATTCAACACCATGGATGAACCCCCATATAATTATGCTGAGCAAAAGAAGCCAGACACAGAAAAAAAAGAAAATGCACTGTATGAGTTCATTTAGATAATATTCTGGAAAATGCAAACTAATATCTAAGTGACAGAAAGCAGATGAGCAGTTTCCTCACAGGTGAAGAGTGAGGAAGTATAGAAAGAAAGGATTGCGGGCTGGGCTAGGTGGCTCAACCTATAATCCCAGCATTTTGGGAGGCCGAGGTGAGTGGATTGCCTGAGCCTGCAGGTTCGAGACCAGCCTGGGCAACTTGGTGAGAACTCGTCTCTACAATACATCAAAAATTAGCTGGGCGTGGTAGCAAGCATCTGTAGTTCCGGCTACTTGGAAGACTGAAATGGAAGAATCGCCAGAGCCCAGCAAGTTGATGCTGGGGTGGCCGTGAGTGTGTCACTGTACTCCAGCCTGGGCGACCAGGTGAGACTCCAACTCAAAAAAGAAAAAAAAGAAAGAAAAAAAGGATCGCATTACTGTTGTAAGTCATGAATATTTCCTGTATGTTAATTGTGGTGATGGCTTTATGGTTGTATACAGATGTAAAAAATCTTCAAATTATACATTTCAACTATATGTTATTTATTGCATGTTGGTTATACTCCCCAAAAGCTATAAAAAATAAATATTGGTTATTTTAAAAAATCAGTGTTAGGCATTACTTACACTCTATCAGGGCTTTTTTTTTTTTTTTTTGAGTTGAAGTCTTACTCTGTGTTGCCCAGGCTGGAGTGCAGTAGACAATCATGGCTCACTGCAGCCTCTACCTACTGGACTAAGACAATTCTTCCACCGCAGCCTCCCAAGTAACCAGAACAACAGGTGCACACCACTACTCCTGGATAATTTTTTGATTTTTTTATAGAGATGAGGCCTCACTATGTTGCCCAGGCTTGTCTTGAACTCCTAGGCTCAAGTGATTTACCCACCGCGGCCCCCCAAAATGCTGGGATTACAGGCATGAACCACTGCACTTGGCCCTGTCTGGCCTTCTAACTCTTCGAAGCTGAGCTCCTTCAGTGATCAGAAAGGGTCAGGCCCAGGAACTAGTAGTTCTTTTGTGGAGTTAGGGGGCAGATAAAGGCCTGTTCCCTTTCAGACAAATCTTTGCAAGCCATTCAAGATAATGGGAAGGGGTAGGGGTCATGGCATTAGGTTTTTTTATTTCTTTATTCAAGACAGAAATTAAAGGCCCTTGGGGTTTTCCAGTCGTAGTTCTCTCAGCCTATTGAAGTCACTAATGGGGCAGGTGTCTTTGTTTTATTTTGTAGAAATTGAGTGAGCATGATTTCTAAACAAAGTAATGTATTTGCAGATGTTCTTGCCCCTTGATGCAGCTATAAAGTCTATCTTCTGAGAAAGGACAAAGAGATTAGCATGTGCCTTGTTTAAGAACAATAGACAAATGTCACAGCCTGCTAATTCCATCTGCTTCCCAAAACAACAAAGAATTTTTACAATGAAATGTCTGGGGGCCTTCAGGCCCCATAAAGGGGATTTCCCTGAGGGGAGCCCATAATAACATTCCCATGTATTTATGCCAATATATTCCACCTCCTAAGACAGTGCTCCTTATCTCTAATTGTGAAATAAAAGGTTTTGTCTTGTTGAAAGAATTTGAGACATGGGGAGAATGGAAAGTATTTTGATTGGTGTGGGGTGAGGTCAAATGATTGGATACTTCCCAAACCAGGATGGAATCATTTGTGAAGGGAGGACAGTGAATATCATCCAAAGTGAAGTACTGTCAGCTATATTCCAGAAATCATTGGCTTTCCTGAGGCATTTGGTGACTGAAGTAGATAAATTGCAGGCAGATAACTGTAAGAGCCAAGGAACTCAACTTTGAAGGCCCCATTTCTCCATTCTTTCTTTCCTGGGTTTGTGAAGATACGTTTGTACAGCAAGGGGTCCTTTCCATCTGTCTGCCCTAGTAGAACTTCCCAGACCTCAGCTGCCTCTCTGGCCTCCATGGCATCTTCCCCAGCATGCCAAGAGGCAGGCTACTCTACAGTGTGATGTGTGTATTTCCAAAGGGCTGACACCCAGCAAACTTCTCTTCCTTTTATGATAATTCTGGCCATCTTCCTAGTCTTCTGCACAAGTGAAGGGTGTGAGGGGACGCCTTGCAGGGGAGTTACTCAGGATGAGGGCCTACTCCTGGCATGTTTCCCTGCTGTGGAATCAGGCCTTGGCCTTAATCAGCTAGATAAGGCTGGGATCTATTTTCCATTTCCAGGTTCCCAAGGTGTGTGTTCCGGTTTCATGGTGGTGCAACACTGAGGCTCAGCTACATGGCTAGGGAGACGTGTGAAATGTAGCATGAGCATTTCATGTCATGCCTGAAAATGCCTACGGAACTCTAAGGAGTACCCCAAAAGTGAATAAAAATTAAAATAGTCCTCTAGTAATGTAATGTCTCCTCATAGAGACACCTCTGATAATATTTTCAAACAAAGGTAAGGTCTGAATAAAGTGAAAAGTGTTACTTTTATTCCCTTTACTTGATGGGCAATATTAGGCTGTTCTGTTCTTTGGAGTCTCATCACCAGCCCCAGAAATCCTCCAAGTAAGGAAAACTTTAATGAGAACATTAAAATACACCATATTGCCAGGTATGGTGGCTCACGCCTATAATCTCAGCACTTTGGGAGGCGGAGACAAGAGTATTGCCTGAGCCCAGGAGTTTGAGACCAACCTGGGCAACTTGGCAGGACCTCGTCTCTACAAACAATCAAAAAATGAGCCAGGTGTGGTGGCGCGTGCCTGTAGTTCCAGCTACTTGGAAGGCTGAAACAGAAGGAGCACTTGAACTCAGCATGTCGAAGCTACAGTGACTGTGAGCATACCACTGCACTCCAGCCTGGGTGACAGAGTAAGATTCTGACTCAAAAAAAAAAAGAAAGAAATAAAGCATATCAAATTTATAAAACTACGAATATAAAAAATGTTCTAAAATTGTATCACTATTAATCACATCTTTTTAATAATTTTTTTTTGCTATGTACTCTGATCACTGCTTCATATGACATTGATATCATTCTCTGTAGAAAGAATACAAATTTAAAAAAGAAAGAATAGAAAGCTAAACTAATTCAGTCTTTCCTCTAGATGCTCTCTTTCTGTATTCTCTATTCTGTTCAATTGGTCCCTGAATATTTCCCTACAAGAGAATGAGAATAGTTCAGTGGAACAATTGAAAAAACAAATCATAGCCCATACCCTGCTGGGCATTGATCAGAAGCACAGTTTGTTTAAGTGCAAAGATCAGGGCATTTTCCAAACTCTCAGGAAACTCTCAGTTGTCTTCCATGGATAAGAATGTTTTTTGTCACCAGGGGTACAGTGGTTTGCACCTATAATTTCAGCTACTCAGGAGGCTGGGGCAGGAGGATCCCTTGAGGTCAGGAGCTTGAGACCAGCCTGGGCAATATCGTGAGACCCTGTGTCTAAAAAGAAATTTTTATTTTATTTTTTTTGATGGTTTGCATAGTTGTTTTTTTTTTTTAAAGATGTGGGGTACAATTCAGGGTTAGGTATATGTTCATTATGCATGTACCCTTGTTGATGAGGTGTGCCCCCCACTTCCGCTGGCAGATTCTCACTACTGCCAATCCAGCCCCCATCCTCCCCTACAAAGAAATTTTTTAAATGAGCCAGGCCTGGTGTTGCACACCTGTAGTCCCAACTACCTAGGAGGCTTGAGTCTAGGAGTTTGAGGCTGCAGTGAGCTATGATCCCTGATGGAGGCAAACCCCAGAACTGGGTTTTAACCGAGAGGTCAAATGGGTTCTTGGCTTTGTGCAGGACAGAATTCAAGCATGAGCTATCAGTAGGAGATGAAAAATAAGTTTATTAAAGAAACAGATCCATAGGCAGAGCAGCCCTCATGCATCACTGGGGTTCCAGTTGGAAAATGAAAGTAAATGCATTGAAATGACAGAGAACAGGCTGCTTTGTGGGCAGAGCTGGGCTGGTCTATAGGAAGAACAGCAGCCATACACCATACATCACTTTTAAAAAACAATAGATATCTCTTGATTATATACTGAGCAAGGGGTGGATTATTCATGGATTTTCCAGGAAGGGGACAGTGAGTTCCCAGAATCAAGGGTTCTTCCCCCCTTTAAGGCTTGCAGGATAACTTCTGGAGTTGCCGTGGTAACTGCAAACTGTCATGGCGTTGGTGGGAGTGTCTTCTAGCATGCTAATGCATTATATTTATTGTATATGGGCAAGAAGGACAAGTTAGAGGTCACTTTCGATACCATCTTGGTCTTAGTTGGTCTGGTTGGCTTGTGACCTTCATTTTGGAAACTAGTCCTGCCAGGTCCCCATCTCAGCCCCACTGCACTCTGGCCTGGGTGGCAGATCAAAAAACCTGTCTCTGAAAAAAAAGAAAAGAAAATGATTTTGTCAATTCCTTATTACCAAGTATTTTAGTGGCTCCTGGCCCCTTCAGAAAAAAAACTAAACTCCTCTACATTATTTCTTCTTCTGCCTGGCCTCATCCCTCGCCACTTTCCTACCTTCACCTCCACCTGTTCCACACAGGTTTTACTCCAGCAATGCTCAGTTATCTACAGTTCCAGAACATGCTGTACTCAGGCCCATTCCTGAACCTCTGCACACAATAATCTCTTTGCTTGGAGTACTCTTCCAAGCTTGTCCACCTGGTAAACCTACCCCACACCTTCAAGTCACAGATAAAATGCTTGTTTCTTCTGTGAAGCCTTCCTTGACCCCCTCAGACTCATTCAGATTTTCTTCTCCTTTGTCACAGTCCCACTGAAGCAATAATCTTACTCAAAGTCTCTCTTCCCATTAGCTGTAAATTTCTGCAGGTCATAAACTGAGACTTCCCATCTTTGAATCCTAGGCACCCAGCACTTAATAAGTGTGTTTTAAATGAATGAGCTTAAGTAACTTGAATAGGCCTACCACTGTGCTAGAAAGTTATCTCATTTTGTGCTTATAACAACTCTATGAAGTATTATTATTCTTATTTTTATAAGGGATTACAATATGCCATCCCAAAATATGCACTTTGGCATAAGAATCACTTTGAGCTGAAGACAGTTGAGAAGCAGCACATGCCAAAAAGTCTCTCTGCTCTCCTCCCTACTTGTCTAAAAGCAGGACAAATTCCATTTGTAAAAGTGTCTCTCCCATACCAGGAAGAAGAGGACTTTGATTGGATGTAATCCCAGCACTGTGGGAGGCCAGAGCAAAAGGATTGATTGAGCCCAGGAGTTTGAAACCAGCCTAGGCAACATAGCGAGACCCCCTCCCCCACCTTTACACACACACACACACAAAAGAGACGGATATGTTGGTGTGTGTCTATAGTCTTAGCTACTCAGTAGGCTGAGGTGGAAGGATCACTTGAGCCCAGGAAATCATGATGGTGACACTGCACTCTGGCCTGGGTGACAGAGTGAGACCCTGACTCAAAAGAGACAGAGACAAAGACAGTGGGAGAGAGAGAGAGAGAGAGAGAGAGAGACAGAGACAGAGACAGAGAGAGAGAGAGAGAGAGATTTTAGGCTGGATGCAGTGACTCACATCTGTAATTCCAGCATTAAGGGATGCCAATTCAAGAGAATTGCTTGAGCCAAGGAGTTCCAGACCAACCTGGGTGACATAGTAAGCTCATTTCTACAAAAAAAAAATTTTTTTTAAAAATTATCCATGATGGTGCATGCCTGTAGTCCCAGCTACTTGGGAGACTGAGGAGGAAGAACCAACTGAGTCCAGGAAGTTGAAGCTACAGTGAACTGTGATCATGTTCCTGCTCTCCAGCCTGGGCAACAGAGTGAGACTCTGGCTCAAAAAAAAGAAAAAAGGAAAAAAGAGGAGGACAATGTTGAAACTCTTAATTACCAGAGACAAGGACGCTATTCTAGCCCAGAGATGGAACTAACAGGTTAATAAAATAACTCTTATCTTCCATTATTTTCTCCCCATATATCCACCTTCCCACAGCTTGCCATCCCAAAGCCTAAACCCCTTTTCGTTTGTCTTGCCGTTTCTCCACAAATTCACTACCTTTGTTACAATGCTACCTAAGCCCCAGGTTCTCTCCGCCCTTGTAAGTTACTCATCACTGAGCTTCTCCCACATGCATGTGCATTGCACACATTAATACTCTATTTTTCTCTTGTTAACCTGTTTTTTGTCAGTTCAATTTCCAGGGCCCCAATCATAGAACCAAAGAGAGTAAAATAAAAGATTTTTCTCTACAGTTTACAGATAAACAAACTGAAGCTCAATGAGTTTAAGTAATTGCTGTAGCTATTTCAACCCAGTTCTGTCTGATGCCAAAAATTTATGCTGTTTACTACTTTCTGCTGTTCCTCTAAGCAGGTAAATTGTGCAGTTTCAGTAACACTTAAGCTAGCTGCATATGGCATGGCTGATCCAACTGCTTCCGAAATAATATAGTGCTCTTCCTTCTCAGGGAGATCAAAACCCCCATTATGTGTCTGCCCGATCCACTCCCACTGAAATTGTTCTTTTCAAGGTCCCAAGTGATCTCTTTGCTGCCAAATCTAATGACCACTTTTCTCTTATCTTTTTTAACTCTCAATAGCTTCCTACAAAGTTGACCGCTCCCTTTGTTCTGAAAATAATGTTCTCTCTCAGCTTTTGTGACAAACCATTCTCTTGGGTTTTTTCATGCCTCTCTGGGCACTCTGTCTCAATTCCCCTTTCTGGTTCTTCCTTCTCTTCCCTACCTCTAAAAACCGGGCTTCCTCAGAATAAGGTCTTGGACCGGCACCCCTTTTCTGACCACCTCCTGCCACAGGTGATCTCACCCGATCCTGTGACATTAGGATCCGTATGCTCTTTGCCTAGGTGTTGGCTTACACTCATATGTACAACTAACTGTTAGTACTTGATATCTCTACTTGTTTTACTAGTTTGCCTTCAGATTTCACTAAGCAACTCTTAACTTTTCCTCTCAGAGATGATCCTCTCCTAGTGTTCCAGTTACTATTGCTGTAAGACAAACCACTTCAAACCTTAATGTGCCAAGAATTCAGATAGGGCACAGTGGGAATGACTTATCTTGGTTCCATAGTAACTGAGGCCTCAGCTAGGAAGACTCAGATTGGGGATGATGCAACGGGGGCTGGAATCATCTGCAGGCATATTCTCTCACACATGTGGTGGTTGATGCTGGCTGCTGACTAGGACCTCAGCTGAGACTGTGACCCGAACATTTACACATGGCCTTTTCGTGTGGCCTGGGCTCTGTCTTAGCAGGGCAGCCTCAGGATATGTGGCTCATGAGGGGGATCAAGCAATATCCCAGTGGATGAGGCAGAGACACAGATGGCCTTTAATGATCTAAATTTGGAAGTTACAGGAAGGTTTCTGTTGTTACTCTATTGGTAAAAGCAGTCACAGCTGGGTGCAGTAGTTCACACCTGTAATGCCAGCACTTTGGGAGGCATTAGCTGGGCATGGTGGAGCACACCTATAGTTCCAGCTACTTGGAAGGCTGAGGTAGAAGGATCTCCTGAACCCAGCAGATTGTTGAGGTGGCAACGGCCATGAGCGTGCCACTACACTCTGGCCTGGGTGACGGAGTGAGACTCCAACTCAAAAAAAAAAAAAAAGAAGCAGTCACAAGTGCACCCAGAGTCACGGGAAGGAGGTATAGAAACTATCTTTCGGTGGGTAAATTGTACAGGCTCCCATTACCTTTCTTCATGTAACTGGTCTTACTGCTTCCGTACTTGCCCCCTTCCGATAGATGATCGGACTACAATGTGTCCAGCCTTGTTCTCTTGCCTAAGAGCCACTAACGAGTTCTCAGTGCATTCAGAATAAGACCCTGATTTCTTGATGCTCCAACCTCATCTAATATCACTCTTCCTTTGACTCACCTCATTCTCACCACAAAAGAGCATGTCTCTTCCACTTCAATTGCACTTGCTATTTCCTCTCCGAAACACTCTTTTCCCCTTCCTGTTTCCCCCTGTTATGACTATCTCCTTCTCATCCATCAAGACTTGCCTCAATGTGACCTGACCACTCTAACTAAAGTGACCCTTATTCACTTTAGTCACACTTTTATTCGCTCTCTCATCACTCTTTTTACTTTCTTCAGAGCTCATTTTACAATCTATAAGTATAAAGTGGAAGAAAATGAGGCCCAAGTAGGCCAGCCTCAATTGGGTAAATTGGGTAAACTATTTTGAAGGAGGAAATCTCAGAATGATATTACAAGACCTGTAAAAACCTGAATAGCCAGCTGTAAAACATTTGCTCTGGTTCCAGGACCAAGAGCAGTCAACTGTTGCTGGGTTTTGTTTGTTGTTTTGTTTGAGTTGGAGTCTCACTTCATCGCCCAGGCTGGAGTGCAGTGGCGGCTCATGGCCACCCCAACGTTGACCTGCTGGGCTCCGGTGATCCTTCCATCTCAGCCTTCCAAGTAGCCTGAACTACAGACGTGCGCAAGCACACCTGGCTAATTTTTTGATATACTGTAGAGACGAGGTCTCACCAAGTTGCCCAGGCTGGTCTGAACCCCTGGGCTCAAGCAATCCTCTCGCCTTGGTCTCCCAAAGTGCTGGGATTACCGCGCCTGGCCAACTGTTACTACCCCACAATTGACTAGCCACTTTACAAACCTCCAGATGGCCCATAAGTGTCTTACAATCAAGTTCAAACATCAACCAGAATGACCTCATTTGCATGGAAGGAACCCAAATGCATGATGGGAACCCTAAAACTCACCCTAACCGAAAAGAGTGTCAAATCCCACTGGGAAGAACCTCAGGCCACTAACTGCTTATAACAACTAACAGATGACAAACTTTTTTGTTGTTGTCCTTCCTGTTTTGTCTTTTACAATGTATTTTTTCTCCAACGGGTCTAGCCTTTTAAGTTTTTAGGTGACCACGTGACCTGGTAGATGTCCCATCGTGGTTCTTCCCATGCTTGTACCTAGCTTAGAATATATAAATGTGTGGTATTCATCTAGTTGCCTACATATTTGTTTGAGACTCCCAAACCAGAATGTAAGCTCCATGTAGGTCTCATTAACTGTTTTTGGCATCTATTTTGATGCTTTGCATGTGGTAGATGCTGAGGAAATACTTGCTGAGTATGATAGATGGATGATGATAGGTAATTTATTCATGATAGCAAAAGAAAAGACATTTCCTTCTGGGCACCTAATTTTAGCAGAGAAGAAAAAATTCTCTTACAAAATCTTCCCCCATGAAAGCATAAGGTCCAATTCTCAGCCTTTTTGAGATTCAGGACACCTGATCCAGTCTCTGGACTGAACCTGGCATTTTGGATCACACCCTGGTCCTGGAGGACACTTGCTCATCAAATGATCAAAACGACAAGGCACCTGCACTCTCTTAGAGGCAGTGCTATAACTAAGCCATGATGGGTCCTGAAGTTCATAGAGGTCTGTGATGGGTTTCCTAGGATCCCCATTTTCTTTTCTCAGACAGCGTTTTGCAGTCAGGCCTAACCATCCGCTTTTAGATCATCATCTCTGCAATCATCCTACAATTCCAAACATTCAAAGACACAGACATGATGGTTTCCAAACACTTTGGATTCATTACAACACTACATTTATGCTTTTTAGTCCCACCTCATCTAAGAGCTATAGGCATCGATTCCATTTTCCTGAACTAAGGATAATCACAATGAAGTGATTTTGAAAGCATTCTAAGACTTTTGCCTGTTTCTTCAAGCTTGGTAAACAGCCTCAGGTGTCAAAATACCAGCTCTCTAAATCACCCATCTGAAGGTCTCTTGACAATCTCACTAATACTGAAGGTTGATTTACCTTTTCATTTGGCCTTATCAAGATGTTATTTCTCCTCTTATTCACACTGGATCTTCAGCCAAAGAAATGTGCTCCCAACTTCCCTACAAGGAAGATTTTGCTTTTGTTGTTTTTCCCTGCATTTCATTTTTTTCTTCTTACCTTATGATAATTTGCCATGTTCCCTCTAAGTTTTGTTCTTAAGATGGTATTTAAGCCCTTTACAACCTGCTACCTTTATTGATAACAAAATGGAGGTGCTTTTTTCTCTTCCTTTTGAAACTCAGGAAGGATTTGTCAAGTGCGTTTTTGTTTTTTTTTTTTAATAAAACAACAAACCAACTGAATCTGGCAAAGATTCACTGCTGCATTTGCGATTCTCCTCTCCAGTACTTTTCCTGGGACTGACAGTTTTTTGGTCTATTTCACTGGCTGCTGTAACATGTTCCCTTAGCCGGCTCATTCCCAATGGTTTGGTAGCAAGTCTGCCATGAATGAGTCATGGTGAACTGTGAAGTAGAGTTAACACTCAGAGCCCTTCACACTTTCCCTCCAGCCTTGCAAAGGCCACCTCACACCCTTTGCCTGTTAAAAAAGCCAGGTAACTGATTCTAATACCTATTCATCCATTTACAAGGAAAGATTGTGCAAACTTTGTGAGCACAAAACAGGGCTGCTAGATCTGGGATTTTCCCTGCTATTTCTTTCCCCTTGGAGAGTTACACTGTATTAAATTTAACTTTTCTGATACTAAAGAATAGTTTTATAGTTAGAAAAATGAGAGAATGAATGTTAATGAGCAATATTTTTATCAGTTCTCTCCAGTACTACCAAATCACTCAACGATCTTATTGCTAAGAATTCTACGAACTTTTCAGATGGAAATCCTTTGGACTGGTGCCTTACAGACCAACCTTGAGAACAATTTAATGTGACTGGGCTTTTATTGTTTTCAGTTCCTTCAAAGGAAGGCAAATGTTTACTATATCTGATACTTTGTCTCTAGTCTACTGTTTTTTTTTTTTTTTTTTTAAGACAGGGTCTTTTTTGATACTTATTTTCTTCTAAGTACTCTGAAAAGTATTCTGTTTTGCAATGTTCTCCATAATGCTCCATCTGTTCTGGATTTTCAGAAGATCTTAAAAAAAAAAAATCTCCTCAGAAAATTCAATGAAAAAAGGTAAAGGCTTTACTGCCAGTAGATTTTTGTTTCTCTTCTTTCTGGGAAAGAGCCAGTTTGAGTTTAAAAATAGACCTGAGAATATCTACAGCTTGAGAATCATTCAAGCCTCTAATATTTGCTCTAGAATAAAAAGGAGAGTTGATATATTTGATCCCAAATCATTCCCATGGTTATCACCTTTTAATTACAGATCAAATAATTCACCATAGCAGCCTTCTGGTGAAGCAAACTATTCTCTCTCTCTCTTACTTTTCATTATACAGACAGAAAATAAGGTAGCAATTTAGGTCATTCTAAGTGTCCCATGTTAAACATTTATCAATTGATGCTATTTATTATTTATAACTAATAGTAATAACTATGAGCCTAACACCAGATATCCACCAGGATAAAATTACTGGGGCAACAAAAAAGAATGACTTATTTTTAAAGTTTTCTAAAAAAAAATTAATATTATTGAGTTTTAATTGGCATACAATAAAATTCACAAGAATTAAGTGTAAAATCAGAGGATTTCTGATTAGCTGATAAGTCTTGAAGTGTGGCTGCTTGAATTTCTAATGACAAATTAGAGTCATTGCTATTAATACATTGGTACTTGATGTACTTTCAGGGTCAATGTCAAAAGAGCTCTACACTAAGATGATTTGCCTTAGCAGCAGTTCATCTTTGCATACAAAATCACTTCTTTTTTGTTTTGTCTTTAGAGACAAGTCTCACTATACTGCACAGGCTGGACTGCAGTGGCTATTCACTTGAGCCCAGGAGTTCAAGGCTCAAGTGATCCTTCTGCCTCAGTCTCCCAAATCAAGTCTAAAGGAGCTGTGAGCGCAGTGGCTTATGCCTATAATCCTAGCACTTTGGGAGGCTGAGGTCGGAGGATAACTTGATCCCAGGAGTTCAGGATCAGCTTGGACAACATAGCGAGAGCTTGTCTCCTATATTCGAGGAAAAAAAAAAAAAGGCCGGGCATGGTGGCTCAGCCTGTAATCTCAGCACTTTGGGAGGCCAAAGAGAGAGGATTGCCTGAGGAGTTCGATACTAGCCTGGGCAACTACAATAAATCACAATAAATTAGCTGGGCATGGTGGCGTGCATCTGTAGTTCCAGCTACTTGAAGGCTGAGGCAGAAGGGTTGCCTAAGTCCAGCAGGTCGAGGCTGCGATGGCCTTGAGCATGCCACTGCACTCCAGCCTTGGAGACAGAGTGAGACTTCAAATAAAAAATAAAGAGCTCTGGGTAAATTTCTCATATAAACTGTTTCCAGAGTGAAGTAAATATCCTCCTCTTCCTCACAAGAGGGATGGATTTAACTTACGGCAAATCTGCTTAGAGGAAAAGTAGAATATACTTTTAAAAAGAGAGGCCAAAAAGGAACACGTAGGTAGGCAAGTTCCTGTGTGTCCCTTTCTGGTTTTCTGTCTCACGCTCCTTCTTAAATAAGTTTTTCCTATTTTTTCTTTGGTAACTTTAAAATTTGATATATTTTTAAACTTAGAGAAAAGTTGCAAGAATAATACAAGGAACGCCCACATACTCTTGACACAAATTTACCAATTTTTACATATTGCTGCTACCTAAATTTTACGCTCTTCAGACTTCTCTTTTGTATTCAGATGAGGACACGAGGCCCTGAGAGATTTACTATTTTGTCAAGATCACACAGTGAGTTGGGAGTAAGGTATGACTAAAATTCCAGTTTGATTACTTTTTTTTAACAACATACTGCTGAGCCAGGCTCGGTGCCTCAGACTGTAATCCCGTGCCTTGGGAGGCTGAGGTGAGTGGATTGCCTGAGCCCGCAGGTTCGAGACCTGCCTGGGCAACTTGGCGAGACCTCATCTCTACAATAAATCAAAAACTAGCCGGGCGTGGTAGCGCGCGCCTCTAGTTCCGGCTCCTTGGAAGACTGAGGCGGAAGGATCGCCGGAGCCCAGCAGGTCGAGGCTGCGGTGGCCAGGAGTGGCCACTGCACTCCAGTCTGGGCGACAGAGTGAGACTCCAACTCAAAACAAACAAACAACAACAACAAAAACATACGGCTGCCTAAAGTTTCCATTGCTACTAGTAATTGATTCTCAGATGTAAAAGTTCATGCATTAGTTAACATATATTTACTTAGCATTTACTTTGTGCTATGCTCTAAGTAGTTAAGACAGACTAAATCTACCAACCCAGAACTTACCTTCCAGAAGAGAAATAGAGTAACAAAAAGTCATTATGCACTATGTAAAACAGTATAGCAGTTACTCCAAAAATTAAACATAGAATTACTAACAACTCCCCTTCTGGTATATACACAACAGAATTGAAAGCACGATTTGGACAGATATTTGTATGCTGTATCAATCAGCTCAGGCTGTCATAACAAAATATCACAGTCTTGGTGGCTTAGACAACAGAAATTTATATTTCTTAACTTATGGAGGCTAGAAGTCCAAGATCAAGGTGCCATCAGGGTTGGTTTCTGTTGAAGGCTCTTTTCCTGGCTTATAGATAGCTGTGTTCTCTGTGTCATCACATGACTTCCTCTATGTGTGTGTGCACGTGCACACACACACACACACACAGATAGAGAGAGAGAGAGGGAGAGAGAGAGAGTATGCTCTGGCATCTCATCTCCTTTTTTTTTTTTTTGAGTTAGAGTCTCACTTTGTCTCCCAGACTGGGAGCAGTGACATGCTCACAGCTACCGCAGCCTCAACTTGCTTAGCTAAGGCAATTCTTCTGCCTCAGCCTCCCTAGTAGCTGGAACCACAGGTGTCTGCCATCACGCCTGGCTAATCCAAGTAGCTGGAGCCACAGGTGCACGCCACCATGCCCTGCTAATTTTTTGATTTACTGTAGAGAATAAGGTCTTGCCACATTGCCCAGGCTGGTCTTAAACTCTTGAACTCAGGCAATTCTCTCACCTCCATCTCCCAAAGTGCTGGGATTACAGGTATGAGCTGCTGCACCCAACCTCATCTCTTTTTTACTAGTATATCAGTCCTGTTGGATAAGGGCTTCTGATCGCATTTAATCCCAATTATCTCCTCAAATGTCCTATCCCCAAATATAGTCACTTTGGAGGCTAGGGCTTCAGCATATAATTTTTGAGGGGGCATAAGTTAGTTCATAACAATTATCTTCTGTGTTTTCTATAAATCTAAAACTGCTCAAAAAATGAAGTATACTAATAAAAAATTTAGGTATTCAAATCAAACGTTTAGAGATAAAAATATAATGTCTGAGATAAAACTGCACATGAGCGTGTCACTGCACTCCAACCTGGGTGAAAGAGTGAGACTCCTACTCAAAAAAAGAAGAAAGAAAGAATGGCTGAAATTTGCTGAGACTTTTTTTTTTTGAGTTGGAGTCTTAATCTGTTGCCCAGGCTGGAGTGCAGTGGCAAGCTCACGGCCACCACAGTCTTGACCTGCTGGACTCAGGTGATCATTTTGCCTCAGCCTTCCAAGTAGCTGGAACTAAAGACATGCACCACCACACCTGGCTAAATTTTGATTTATTTTTGGAGATGAGGTCTCACCAAGTTGCCTGGGCTGGTCTCAAACCCATGGGCTTAGGCAATCCTCTCACCTCCCAAGTGCTGGGGTTTATAGACATGAGCCACTGTGCCCTGCCTGATGAAACTTTTAAAACCATGGAGCCAAGAAGCTCAACAAGCCCAAGCACAAGACTCAAGAAGAAAACTGCACCATGGCCCCTTATAAATTGTTCAAAACCAGTAATAAGGAGAAAAAATCAGCCAGAAAAAGAAAGATTTCTTACATATGGAGTAAACAATGATAAGCATGAAAGTAGATCAGTAGACTTCTTGTCAGATCAAGCCAGAAGACAGTGAAGAAGCATCTTTAAAGTACTTAAAGAAAAGAAAAGAAGCCGGGCTCGGTGGCTCAGCCTGTAATCCCGCGCCTTTGGGAGGCTGAGGTGAGCGGATTGCCTGAGCCCGCGGGTTCGAGACCCGCCTGGGCAAGCGAGACCTCATCTCTACAATAAATCAAAAAATCAGCCGGGCGT
>CAUYQG010289057.1:0-16328 GCA_963574415.1 Tarsius wallacei
ACAGAGATCTTGGTTATAAAAAACTTCATCCAGGAAATAAATAACAAGATGACAAGCATGGAAAGCAGAATTAATCAAGCAAAAGAAAGAATCTCAGAACTTGAAAACCAAAACATGGAATTAATCCAATCTGTAAAAAAGACGGAAGGAAAACTAAGAAAGAAAGAACAAAGTCTCCAAGAGATGTGTGATTATATCCAGAGGACAAATCTATACCTGATTGGTATCCCAGAAAAAGAAAGGGAAAGGTAGCCGGGCTCGGTGGCTCAGCCTGTAATCCCGCGCCTTGGGAGGCTGAGGTGAGTGGATTGCCCAAGCCTGCGGGTTCGAGACCCGCCTGGGCTACTTGGCGAGACCTCACCTCTACGATAAATCAAAAAATTAGCCGGGCGTGGTAGCACACGCCTGTAGTTCCAGCTACTCGGAAGGCTGAGGCGGAAGGATCGCCAGAGCCCAGCAGGTCGAGGCTGCGGTGGCCGGGAGCAGCCGCTGCACTCCAGTCTGGGCGACAGTGAGACTCCAACTCAAAAAAAAAAAAAAAAAAAAAAAAAAAAAAAAAAAAGCCAGCAGAGTCATTCCTGAGCCTCTTTTTACCTGCAAATGTTAAATTTTTTTTGAACAGCTGGGATAAGGAGGCGAAATTCATTCAGGTATTCACTCAGTATTTATTACATGCCAGAAATGTGCCAGACTCATAAGTAAAACTTTTTTTGGGGGGGGGTCACTAATTGTAATGCTTGTTCTGCAGAAGTCACCAGTCCATGGTTTTGAAGCAGTATGCTGTGAGATAGGAGAAGGGGAGAGAAACTAAAGGAACCTGCCTTGGTCTCCTTCTTCATTGCCCCTGAGTTTCATGGGGGAGGATAGTGGAGAGCATTCTGGAGCGCTGAGTTATTTTCAAACTGCTAACCACATAAAATTGCTTTGGCAACTCATACTTCAATGGCTTAAATCCGGTACAACATGGAACAGCCTGTGGCTTTCCAGAACTATCTACATTCAGAACCCATTAAGTGCAACCTCACTTAATGAGTTTAGGATATTTTCTAAAATATCTACCTATGCAGCTGGGAATTTTTTTAATGGCTTTTAAAGATGCTTGGTGCCCCCCCCCCCCCCCTTTGCTGGGCTCTCTCAGCTCTCACAGGTATCCAGGCAAGACCGACATCAGAAACCAGCCAAAAATGGATAGATCAAGCATTTCTTGTCTAGATTCATAGGATTCAAATCTATCCTTCACTGTTGTATAGACAAAGTAGTGCAATTCTAATTTTAAAAGAGGTTGTATTTATAGTCTTTACAGGTTTCTAAAACATTTCATCATTTACAAAAGTATTTTCCAGGCCAGGCATGGTAGCTGACAACTGAATCCCAGCACTTTGGGAGACCAAGGTGGAAGGATCGCTTGAGTCCAAAGTTTGAGACCAGCCTGGGCAGTGTAGTGAGACCACTTCTCTACAAAAAATTTTTGAAATTAGCCAGGCATGATGATGCACACCTGTAGTCCCAGCTACTCGGGAGGCTGAAGCAGGTAGATTGCTTGAGTCCAAGAAGCTGAGGCCGTGGCAAGCCAAGATCATGCCGCTGCACTCCAGCCTGGGCAACAGAGTGAAACCTTGTCTCAAAATAATAATACTAATAATTTTATCACTTAATTAAAAGAACACTCAATATTCATTCAACAAATACTTATTAACACACCTTCACCCACCTTAGAGGTATTCCTAGTACCTAGTACTTGGCAGGTGAAGAATAAGACACAATCTCTCCCTTCAGGAAGTCCAGAGTCCAGTAGGTGAGAAAACAATTCGACAATCATTATGGAAGACATAAGTGCAATTGAAAAACATAATGGTACAGTGGTAGACAGAAGAAGGAAAATAGATATATCAAAAATTCAAAGTTTAAAATGGTATTGAAGAGTTCCAATTTGCTGATAAGTATGTATGCACAGATAAAAACAAGCAAATGGTTTTAATGACAGTGGCAAGGCTGGAGGTGGTGGCTATTGTGGTGGGCGGGCTGCTGGCAAAAGAGGTAGTCATGATGGTAGGCTTCAGAAGACTTGGAAATGTGCTGTCTGATGGCAATTGGTGTCATTTCCTGCTATAGTACAATTCTCAGCCATCCCTGAGACCTCTCTCTTCATAGCCTGACATCCCAGTGGTTCTTGATAGAGACAATATCCACCCAGCCACAGCAACAGCCACCACAAAGTAGTAGCAGTGACTGCCTGTTTGGTAACAAACCATGTGCTGAAGAATTGACAGCCTGGGGTCACTTAGAGATGCACCCAAATGCCAAGAAATCCAAAAGGATTGAATTCTCTGCTCAAACCTGCCTTCCATTAGTGGAGCACCATTTGTATGAATAGGAGTAACAACAATAACTTTGAGGAGGGCGAGAAACCCAGGAAGGGGAGGAAGAGACCAAACATGAATTGAAAGCAGATGACACAAGGCCCTGGCTGGTGTAGCCCTGCAAGAAAGGCCATGAAATAAATTTCTCGCAGAAGGGTAGCTATCAGAAAGAAGGAAAAAAAAATGATTGTGATAAATCCTAGCAAAAGGCAACAGAAGAAAATGCTGGACAATGTGTTGGATAAATATTCGGTAAGGTTGATCCACCTCACTGAGTTGTAAAGAACGACTAATAAAAAAAGATTGTCGAGGACACCGCAAACATAGAAGAACCAACCCATGAGAACATTAATAATCAGGGAGGGCCTAGGAACTAAACCAACTCCATCAAGACCAAAGATGTAAAGCAACTAGCACAGAAATAAAGAAAACAAATATGACTGTCTGGAGGCAGTCCAAACAAATGAGAACCAAAATATTTTTTTGCTCTTAATTTTTCAAAAGAAGGCAAGTTTACAGGGTATCGGACTAGAAATAAATATTGGCCGATGGGCTCTTGCTTTTCCCTGGAGACAGCTCCCTGTGAAAGGACTTCCTAGACAGGGGAGGTAAAAGAACTGACGGCCCCTAATCTTCTTCCTCTCCTCCCTAGAGCTCACAGTCCACAGCAGGACGCCTTCCCTCCCTGGCCTCCGACCATTTGGGATGGGAAGAAATGCTGGAAGGAATCCAAAGCTGTGGTTCATTTCATTCTTTCAGTCCCTGTTTTTGCCAAATGCTGACAATCACAAACAAATGTTTCCTTCACAAATACTTTCTTCTAGATGAACATTCTGCTCATTTGGGTCACTTATATGGATGTGACTTGAGAACCACTTTCTGAATCCCCAAGGTGACAGGATTTCCATGTAATGATAATGATTATTTAATGTCATCATCACAATGGGCTTCCTGGGCAAATGAAATGCTCGCTGGGTCTAAAGCATTCACTCGAGTGAGGTAAATTAACACTTTCCAGGGTACCAGATTTCCCGTTGGGGCCCTGGAGAAGGTAATTCATTACCCAGGCATTCTCCACCCCTAGCGCTGCTGTCTACCAGCAAGTTCTTCGGTTGCTTAAACTGCCAGGCTTCTCAGCCGGTGTGGGGAAGGCCAAACAAGATAAGAATATGCTGAGAAGTCCAGGCTGGGTGGATATTTTTAGTCATCTGAAGATACTCCAGGAGCGATAATCATCATCGTAATAACCCACGCGATGCAGCCCACCTTCCTTTTCAAAGCACTTTCATCACGCAAATCATCCCCTTTGATCCTCACAATCATCCCTGAGGTATGCAAAGCAGGTATGACTATAGTCAGCACCTGGCTATGGCAGTAAGAAGGGCATGGACAAATGGCATGGAGGTAAGCCCAGAAGACACAGGGAAACAAGAGAGGGGATAGCAGGAAGAGAGGACAGACCCCAAAGCCAGTAGCATCAAAAGCATTGAGGGCCTGGGACCAAGGCTCCTATAAGGTGAGGATGAACATCAACACACAGAGATAGAAATGCGAAGAGGCCAAGGGACTGATGCGGTAGACCAGGTTTAAAAGATTACCCAGTGATTATTTACTGTTTAAAAGATTACTGTTTCTAAGGCCAAAATCAGGAAAAATGGAAACTAAAGCGGACCGAGTGTTTACGACTTGTGGAGGTTTTTTTCTATAGATTATTAACGAACTAAATCTTCACAACTAATCTAGGCAAGACAGATGTTATCAACCCATTTGCTTACAGATAAGAAGACGTAGGCTTCTCAGAGTTTAAGCAACCAAAGAACTTGCTGGTAGACAGCACCACTGGGGGAGGAGAATGCCTGGGGAATAAGATCTCCAGAACTTCTAGAATGAATTACCTTCTCAAGGAACATATGCTATTTGCCCAAGGTCATATCCCTGCTAAGAGGTGGAGATGAGATCTGAGGACTAACAGAGAAAAAGAAAGGAACAGAATGCTGGAGGCACTGGCCAAGAATGGCTGAGCCCTAAGTTATGGACAGCAACAATAAGAGCATCCGGGGAAAAAAGTTTGAGAACAAGAAATGAAGACTTTCTGAGCCCTGGGCTCTCTGTGGACTTTCTGCCCAGAGCAGCACCCACTCTCGAAGTGTATCAGAGGCTGGGCTCTGAGAGGGTACATCTGACTGAGGTAGGAGTGAGGGAGTAACAATTGCAGGATGATTCCTGGCAACTGTCCCCCATTCACAGATGGATAAACTGAGTCCCAGAGAGGAAAGTTCACAAAACAACAGTTGGAGAGAAGTTGCTTTTCTCCTTTAAGAACAAGGGGTGAAGGTATACTGTCTGAAAACACAGAAGAATGGGAGAATCATGGTAACCAGTGAGAAGTTTACCTAAAGGGTTAGGTTAAACCTGGTTAGAGCCAGAGATGGTGGAAGGAAATACAGTGCTTAGAGCCAAAGGAACATAAAAGGAGGCAGAGAATACCTCAGACTAGAAACTTCTCTGAGCTTCACCTGTAAAATGGAGTCGATAAAATCTACCCTATAAATAGTTATAAGAATGACATATATAAAGGGTCTGAATGGCTATTGTTATTCTTAAGGATTTGAAGGAAGGTTTGATATGGAGGTAGCTGGTCTCTGGGGAGGGTAACGTAACAGACAAGAATTAGTACTTGGAGTGATCCTCTCTGTAGTTAATAAAATATTTCTGTTGACAACCTACTTTCACCATTTCTTGTGAATTCAACCTGTGTCATCAGCAAGACTTGATTCTAAGAAGCACATAGAAAGCTATCCCAGTGACCTTTTCCTTCTTCAAGATTTATAGAACATGTTTTTTCTGAAAAGCCATGAACCATTCTACTTTAAATAAAGAAGATTCCTCCTGGAGGTAGAATTAGTCAAAGGCAATAACATTCTGCCCGACCTTCTGAGCATGTAAGAGGTCACGTCCGGTAACAGTATTTGAAGACTTCAGCCAAAGTGCCTTCAGTCTCTCAAAAAGATTTGCCCAAGAGAGCCCATACACACTCATTTCTGAAGTAACTCCATGTGACTCCATGCCCAAGGAAGAGATGTGACAATTTTAAGTAATGTCATTTATAGAGCCACCTGCAAAGGTGCTTAGACAGGTTCATCTCACAACCCGGAAAAATTCAGAGAAGCTTAGAGGTAGCAAGGACCACGTAGACCACCAGGTCTCACCCCTAACTCAAACCGCACTGTTCACCGTCCTTCCAGAGCTAACGTGGGACTTCAACCAACAAACATGGGTTTGGGGGAGCTATTTCTCTAAAGTGCTCAGAAGACTCTCGAATTTAAATCCAAGAGGGCCAGAGATCCTGCCATCTGCAACAACGTGGATGAAGTTCGAGAACATGACACTGAGTGAAGCAAGCCAGACACAGAAAGAAAAACACGCTGTGGTCTCACTTACACATGGAAGCTTCTTTTTTAAAAAAAATCGAATAACATAGAAACAAAGAACAGAAAAGTCATTACAGAGGAACTGAGGAAATGTAGAACAAAGGGTACAAAGGTGAAGTTATGCAGGATGAGTAAGCCTAGAGATCTAATACGCACCAGGAAGACTATAGAGAATAATATTGTATTGTGTACTGGGAATTTGCTGGGAGTAGATTTGAGGTACTCGTACCACAAAAAAAGGTAACTGTGAGATAATGGATATGTTAAGCTGCTTAACTGTAGTTTTCACTTCGCTATGGATACGTGTATCAAAGCATCACCTTATTCACCTTAAAGTTACACAGTAGGAAGAGGATGAATTAAAAAATGTTTCTCTGTCTCCTTGGGAACACCTTCGAGGAGGGGAGCACCAGAATTGACATGTCTCTTCCTTAAGAGGTGTCTGTTGCCCTTATTAGGTTTAATTATAAAACTGATGACCCGGCAACTTCCCCCATTGAGAATATACCCAGAGGAACTCGAATCATTCTACAAAAAAGATACCTGCACACATTATGTTTGTTGCAGCTCTATTCACAATAGCAAAAACATGGAACCAACCATGCTGCCCATTGAAGCTGGAATGGATTAAAAAAATGTGGGACATATACACAATGGAATATTATGCAGCCATAAAGAAGGACTAATATATGGACTTCGTAGCAACTTGGGTGGATGAGGAGTCAATCATACTCAGTGATTTATCACAGAAACAAAGAAGGGAATTCCATATGTTCTCACTCATAAACGGAACTTGAACAATTATAATGCTATAAAAAAACAATTGGCAGTAGTGGGAAACCGTTGGGGGGGGGATTGGCAGTTGAGGAAACTGCCAGGGGAGGGAGGGGCATCCCTCATCAACAAGGGAACCTGTAAGATCAATGTTTGTACACCTAACCCTGAATCGTGCCCCACATCTTTATAATAAAAATTTTTTTAAATAAAATAAAAGTTCATGCTCCAAAAAACAAAATCTGATCACGATCATATTGTAGTCTCTCAAAGTGCTCTAGAAATTGTCAGTGGTTTAAATGAAGTGGCCCTGGGTGTCTGGAGCACCCTGAAACTGTATCAAAGTTGCACCTATTTCCAAATATTTTTCAAATGAAAAGGCACCCTTGTGTTCGCCTCACTCTGTGCACTTTGCTGTGGGTGTGACAAGGCATTTCAAGATGCTCTGGCTTTTTTTTTTTTGTGATGATTACTGGCTACAAATCCTGAGTTCTTAACTGTATATATCTATAGTTTGTATAAAGAACCAAACAACCAAGACAAACTTGCTCCTGTTGGCGTCGAGACTGTGGGTTGATGCCTTTGGAGGGATCATAGCCCAGGGCGTGCACTGTGAGGCTGAACCTGTGAACACCGCGGGGAGCATCCATGTAGCTCCAGGTTGTCTTGTTTTGTACACAGTGACGTAGCACTCTGCTGCCCTTCTTGGCTGTGGACTGAAAAAGAGGGTCAGCTGGCATGAGAGGTCTTTGGGTTTTTGTGTTTGTTTTTTAGTTAAGTGTGGTCGTTTTTAAACAAACTAGAACTCTTCATTGTCAGGAAAGTGAAAAGCCACCGCAGCCATGAAAGTTCAAGAACCTTCTGTACTTAAACACGATTTGCAACATTGTTTTTTGTGGGGTTTTTTGTATGTTTAGAATGCTGAAATGTAGCCGGGCTCGGTGGCTCAGCCTGTAATCCCGCGCTTTGGGAGGCCGAGGTGAGTGGATTGCCTGAGCCCGCGGGTTCGAGACCCGCCTGGGCAAGTGAGACCTCATCTCTACGATAAATCAAAAATGAGCCGGGCGTGGTGGTGCGCGCCTGTAGTTCCGGCTCCTTGGAAGGCGGAGGCGGAAGGATCGCCGGAGCCCAGCGGGTCGAGGCTGCGGTGGCCGGGAGCGGCCACTGCACTCCAGTCTGGGCGACGGAGTGAGACTCCGACTCAAAAAAAAAAAAAAAGAATGCTGAAATGTTTTTGAAGTTAAATAAACAGTATGACTTTTTTTGAAAAGGTATACAATAAAAAATGAAAAAATACAATATAAGTGAACTAGAGAAGGAACAGAAAACCAAATACTACACGTTCTCACTTACAACAGGGAACTAAACCGAGGATCTGCAAAGACACAGAGGATGGTATAACAGACACTGGAGACTCGGAAAGCGGGAGGGGAAGGGACAAAGGGACAGAAAAGAATCTCCTGTCAGGTACAATGTGCACAGCTGGGAGTGCTGGGTACACTTAAAGCCCAGACCGAAACTATTTGTGCCCCCAAAGCTATTGAAATTTTAAAACTTTTTAATAAATAAAGAATATAAGTAAATAAATACAATAGTACCCAGGGCCACTAAGTCACTCACTCAAAGTCTCTTCAACGCCTCTAATCCTCTTATTCTAGTATTATTTTGAATGGCCATATTTTACATTAAAATAGTCTTATACTCACAGCCTTGCAACGTTTAGCCTTGTGAATAGCCCCGGCATATTCTCTTGCTCTCTGCCGGGTCCCCTCCACACGTCCCAGCCCTGGCCCACCTTCCAAACACAGGCCCAGCATAAGCCGAGGACGCTGGCCTCGAGAGGATCCCTCCTCTAGGCCTTCCCATTTGCCAGGTGAAGACAGAGCAGGCCCGAAGCCTAAAGGCAGACCAGATAGGCCCCAACTCAACCCTGTCCCTGTCCTTTGCCACCTGGCCAGCATTGTTTCACCACAAGGCATCACAAGTGGACATTAGTCTACTTAAGATTCAAAGAGGAAGGCCAACTGGCTACCAGGTGCTGGCTAAGGAACCAGAACCCCTGGCAGGTTATAACCGGCTGCAGCAATTTCCAAGGACGTGGAAGGGACTACGGAGCACACTTTTGGCTTCCAGCATCACAACGCAACGTGGAATGCCAGTGCCTCTGTCGTGGAGTCAGGCAGAGCTTATGTGCGCTTGTTCAAGCAGGAAGTGAGCCTTGTGTTCTAACTCACCGATAGGTTAGCCTGGAAAATGTCACTAAAAGCATTCAGTGGAATCTGTTTGAAGACTCCCAGCCAGCACAAGTTATCAAAATGAAACAAAGTCATAGCCTGCTCTCCAGTAAGTCTTACCTTTCTGTCATCTCAGGATTGCCCATGATATTAGGATAAGGCTTATGTAACGTTTGCTTCAGGTGACTTAGTCATCATTAGAAATGGAGAAGAGGTTTCTCTCTGCCTAAATGCCCTCAAAGCAGCCAACCACTTGGCCAGCCTTAACCCTAACAACTAGAATGGTGTTTCTCTCTCTCTCTCCTTTTTTTTAGAATGAGTGGTCGTCAAACTAGAAATGGGGAGAGGGCTTGGAGAACAGGGGGTGTCGTGGAGGCTACCGAAACTCTGCAGCCAAAAACCCTCCTCCTCTGCTTCAACACAAAAGATAAGTGGTTTTTCGAGCACAACCTGAGAACAAGCTGTGTGCGGCCTAAAGGTGGCAGGGACATGGAGAGCCCAGCTGGCACTCTCCCCAGCAGAATGAACAGCCGGCGGAATCGTTAACTAACTGGCAGGTCTCTCCTGCCCCCCAGTGCCCTCGGCTGCCGAAAGTCCCCTCTGAGCCTGAGACTGCAGAGCTTTCCTCCAAGTCGGCTGCTTCTGTGTCCCGTTCCCTCAGAGCACTGCATTTTCCAAGGTAGCACCTAGCTAATCTAATCTCATCTCATCTGAAGGAGTTAGTATTATTGGATTAATGCACTAGTACTCCTAGAAAATACAGTTTGCATTCTAGAGACACATGGGTTTAAACCTAAGGAGTGGGAAATTCCATTACCCTGGCAGGATAGGAAGGGAGGCGATTTTGCAAAGGATGGGAATTTCAAGACCAAATTTTTTTTTTAATTTTTTTGAGTTGGAGTCTCACTCTGTTGCCTAAGCTGGAGTACAGTGGCACGCTCACGGCCACCACAGCCTCGGCTTGCTGGGTTCAGGGGATCCTTCCACCTCAGCCTTCCAAGTAGCTGAAACTACGGTCACATGCCACCACACTCAGCAAATTTTTTATTTATTGTAAAGACGAGGTCTCGCCAAGTTGCCCAGGCTGGTCTCAAACCCCCAGGTTCAGGCAATTCTCTCACCTCTGCCTGCTATTACAGGCATGAGCCACTGCGCCTGGCAAGACCAAAGACTTACAACAGCCTTGCCTATTCCTACAGCTGGGAAGATTTTGAGTTTCACTTTGTAAAAGCTCCCAACACATGCCTCTATATAATCTTTTTTTCCCCCCCACCTCCTCGCACTAATGAGTTTGGAGGCTCTGGGCTTTCTTTGAGCAGAGCAACAATAATGGTTGGTGATGCCAAACTGTACTTCATTCGTGGGGATTTTTTTTTTTTTTAATTTTAAAAATAACACTACCTCCCAGTTATCTCCAGGAACCATGATCCTTATATTTAATTCTTTTTATTTTGATCTCTTTTTTGGTAAATGTGATAAGGTACTTCAAAGCGAGAACTCTTAGAACAGCTATCATTTACCGTATATATGCTACGTCGATATAGCCTACATATATGCTAAGCCATTTATATACATTGTCTCACAACCCTATGAACTAGAAGTTACTGTTTCCATTTTTCAGACGAGAAAACTGAGATGCCGAGAAGTTAAATCAATTTAGCTAAGACCACATAGTTGCAGTGTTAGAGGAAGAATTCAAATGCAACTCTGTCTCTCTCCAAAGCCTATCCTCTTAATCACCATCTTTTCCTACCACCTAAGGGAAGAGGGAGTGGGAAGAAACAACTATCTATCCGCCATCTTGAGCTTTTCAACATTACAGCGTCTACACTAGCGATTCTCCAAGCATGGTCTCCAGACCAGCAGCAGCGGCGGCATCATCTCCCAGGAAACTTGTGAAACATTGCAAAATTTGGAGCCCGCTTCAGCCTCAAAGAATCAGAAGCTCTGGAGATGGGGCCCAGCAGACAGTGGTTTAACAAGCCTTCCAGGTGATTCCGATGCTTGCTCAAGTTTGAGAACCAATCAACTAAGCCATCGGTGTGATTTCTTAAAGTTTTGGGAATGGCTCGACCACAATTCCCTTTTAACATCCATTCCTTCAGTAACTCCTTTTCAGTGAGAAACTTGGACATCATTTTATTGCAACTCCAGAGAGATTTGAACAAACAAACATCCTTGGCACATGCCCGACAGGTGTGTAACACTGTGAATGGAAATAAGGTAGTGAATGCAAAACAGTTTCTCAACATCCTGTAAGGTAACCTAATAAGACTGACTTGAAAAGCAGTGTAACGGGTGTTTCTGAGTTTAAAAAGAAGGGAAAGAGAGATCTAAATTGGTTATACCTAATCAGTTCCCAGCAGTCCGCTCCCTGCTTGAGCAAAATTATGTGGAACATTGTTAAAAATGCCTGTAGGGCCCATTTGATGAGCATCTAAACAGTGTGCCTCGGCCGGGCTCGGTGGCTCAGCCTGCAATCCCGCGCCTTGGTAGGCCGAGGTGAGTGGATGGCCTGAGCTCGCGGGTTCGAGACCCGCCTGGGCAACTTGGCGAGACTGCATCTCTACAATAAGTCAAAAAATTAACCGGGCGCCTATAGTTCCAGCTACTGGAAGGCTGAGGCGGAAGGATCGCCGGAGCCCAGCAGGTCGAGGCTGCGGTGGCCGGGAGCGGCCACTGCCCTCCAGTCTGGGTGACAGAGTAAGACTCCGACTCAAAAAAATAAAAAATAAAAATAAATAAACAGTGTGCCTCGCCCTTTCTCTTTGTTCTGTGCTCTTTCTTAAATCAAAATAAAGCAGAGAGGCCAACTTTGGCCTGGGGAACCCAACCAGTCTGAGGTCTCCCACTCCCTCATCTGCAGAACCTCTGGGCAGCAGCCCGGCATGCGTGTCCCTGCCCCAATGACTCAGGTCTGGAAAGGCCATTTCCAGGAATCCGGTTCTACATTCCGTTTTCTAAACCCCTATGTCTGCCATTCCCTTGGAGCTTGTTCAATACTAGCCTACACATAGAGAATGGTATAATGGACATGAAAGACTCAGAAGTGGGAAGAGGGAAGGGGTGGAGGAACTCTCGTTTGCACCTGTCGGGTACAAAGTACACAGATGGGGGTGGTGGGGACACTTTGAGTCCATATTTCTTTGCCACCATACAATGCATCCATGGAACCAAAAATGATGTAAATCCCCTAAAGCTATTAAAACAAAAATAAATAAAAGGGATTAGTCTGTGTGTACCCTGAATAAAGAAAAATACAGGTTCATGGACATCAGTCTATCTTTACGTGAAAAAGAAAAATTATTTGAGTTGGTTTTCAAACCAGAACATAGGTCGGAGGTAGCGGGGGCACTTCCTTGCTGGGGCTTAGTCAGTGACCTCAGCCTTCTCAGACCAAGGTTCAGTCATGTACCCTCTGCAGGAAGGGAGTTACTCTGGTGGAAAACGGTTTGGCCTCTATAGACACGTGGGCCAAGGGTACAACTCCAGCTCAGGGACTTGCCAGCTCTGTAATAGGAGATCCTCCCTGCATGACCTGGGACAACCTAGAGGGACCCCCCCCCCAAAAAAGGAATTATTTTTTTTGGAGGGAGGGCCCCTTATAGTGCAGGCCTTTCCCACCAGGTAAGTATTCTTAGGAACCCGTTAGCATCAGTGTACAGCTAGCATTGTAAGAGGCTGCGTTTAGCTCCAGTGAATTTTTTTTGGAGATTCTTTCAACACGTTTGCCCATTTCATGATGCGTGATGTACAAGCACAATTGCCCACACCACGCTGATTGTTCAACAGTTTTTGACCAAAAATGGCTATCATCCCATCTCACCCTAAATGGCTGTCATCCCATCTCACCCTGAGCAATGTTTTTTTGTTTCCTCAGGTGAAAAAAAGTCCTCAAAGGGAAACATTTTGCAGATGTGGAACATGGTGAGCACTAAATGGCATCAAAATTGAGGCCTTTAAAAATTGTTTTCAGCGTTGGAAAAAGCGTCTTGATAGGTGTGGCATCAAATAGAGCATTTTTTTTAAAGGTGACTGAAGCTTATACTGGTAAGGATAAAGACACAATTTTTAATAAATAAATGCCGGGGCTTTGCAGGGGTGTCCACCCTTCATACTTTGCCTTCTTGAGCCTTGGTTTGCTGAACTGCATTGGTTAGGTAGGAAAGGGCAGAAAGAATATCAAACAGATGAGAATAAAGAGTAAGCCGGTCTCGGTGGCTCAGCCTGTAATCCCGCGCCTTGGGAGGCTGAGGTGAGTGGATTGCCTAAGCCCAGGGGTTCGAGACCCGCCTGGGCAACTTGGCGAGACCTCATCTCTACAATAAATCAAAAAAATTAGCCGGGCGTGGTAGCGCGCGCCTGTCGTTCCAGCTGCTTGGAAGGCTGAGGCGGAAGGATCGCCGGAGCCCAGGGGGTGGAGGCTGCGGTGGCCGGGAGCGGCCACTGCACTCCAATCTGGGTGACAGAGTGAGACTCCAACTCAAAAAAAAAATTAAAATTAAAAAAATTAAAAAATAAACATGAAAGAGTGGTAGAACATAGTGGTCTAACGTCACCAGATTACCTCAGGAGATGCTAAATGAACGTCAGTGCTATTCCTCTTCCCCCTGTAAAGTGATAAGATAGATTTTCACCTGGCCTTTTGGAAGCATTAGCTTCAAAGAGTAATCACCGGGAGTCACATAAACAGGAGTTTTGTGCCCTGTAGTCTCACACATATATCCCAGGGAACCCGAGATATGCGTGTGTGGTTTCTAATCTTGAAACACAGGACAAGGCTAGGATGCCTCATGTCTCAAAGAAAGGGGAAACCATAATCCCATAGTCTGGGTAGGATCACAGACTTTCTCCTAAAACCTCTGGAGAATCCTGGATTATCAGCCTCCCCACAACTCCACACACATAAACACACCCAAAAAGCAGACAAAAGTGGTGGTCGGCTAACTCCTAAATACTCAGGGGAATGGCACACCAATCAAATGCAGACAAGAGAAACGCCACACTTGATGTCTGAGGGTTACGTTTAAAACCTTTTTCCGGGGATGTTTTTATTTTTCCCTAAAGAAGAGAGCCCTCTGCTGGCGAGTTAACACTCTGCTGGGAAAGGGCCCGATGCCAGGTCGTCCAGGTCAGACAGTCCTTCTGGGCAGTTTCCTCATTTTCAGGCAGCAAATATGTAAGTTGTCATCATCGGCTAAGTTTTCATCCATGATAGCAACAGATCCTAGTATTATTTAGTGATTGTTGATGGTGTAAAACCCAAATTTCATAAAACCCTCTTGGCTGGCCTGCTTACAGTTTTTCTACAGCAAATGGGGGGCGGGGGGATACAGAAAAGATACGAGAAACTTCTCCCCCTTCTCCACAATACATGGATAATCTAGAATTGTTTCACGCAGAGGGCTTGGCCCGGTATTTAAGCTGCAAACACATCACATAGTTTGGAATAGATTGCAAACTACCTAGATGCCCATCAAGAGAAGATGAGTTGCCCGGCTCGGTGGCTCAGCCTGTAATCCCGCACTTTGGGAGGCTGAGGTGAGTGGATTGCCTGAGCCCATGGGTTCGAGACCCGCCTGGGCAACTTGGCGAGACCTCATCTCTACAATAAATCAAAAAATAGCCGGGCGTGGTAGCGCACGCCTGTAGTTCCAGCTACTTGGAAGGCTGAGGCGGAAGGATCGCTGGAGCCCAGCAGGTCGAGGCTGCGGTGGCCGGGAGCGTGCCACTGCACTCCAGTCTGGATGATTGAGTGAGACTCCAACTCAAAAAATAATAAAAATAAAATAAATAATTAATAAAATGGTTAAAATGGTAAACTTTAAAAAAAATTTTTTTTAAATCACTGAGACTGACCCCCTTATAGTTCTTTTTTACTAATTTTATTTTTTATTTTTGCTACATATTAGATGTACATACTTTGAGGTACATGTGAGAATATAACACATCCATGTAATCAAATCAAAATAATTAGGATATCACCACCTTAAATACTTATCTTTCCAATATACTAGGAACATTTGAATTGTTCTCTTCTGGCTATTTTGGAATATATAATAGATTAATATTAATTATAGTTAGCCTGCTGACCTATCAAACACCAGGGATATTTCTTTTTAACTATTTCTCTTTTTTGGCCAATTGCTTTACTTCGGAGCTTTTAAAATGTGATTTTATGGCTTCAGAAACCTAAAATCATATTCAAAAGATTTTTTTTTAATTATCTAGAAGCCAAAAACAAATAACTGATGTTTGAGCTACTATCAACACATTGCAGAAAAACAATTTCTTATTCCCTAGGGGCTCATGTCAGTAAAAGTGATGGATAATGCTCTCAATTTCTGATTATCCATGTATAGCTTGAAGTCCCTTTTGGCCTACCTAGTTGTCTTGCCTTTATGGCCTTCTTTGCATGAAGATAATCTTTATTGCTTAAATGCATTCTGATGGGGTTTTTTTCCAACTATCAACCATATAGTCACTAGGTCTCCACTGAGGTCTCATAATAGCATAGACATTGTTCATTAAATCAAGCAGTGGGTCTCAGCTAAGCTGATGATCTGGCTACAGATCATCCAGCAGTGTGGATAGCTGTCATTATAGAGCTCACTTAGGGAGTACCAGCTGAGGAAATGTGTTGCCCACAGCCTTATTCACAATAGCAAAGTCATGAAATCAACCTACGTGCTTACCTATGGTAGATGGGAAAATGAAAATGTGGTACATATACACCTTGGAATACTACACAGCCATAAAAAAGAACAAAATCATGCCCTTTGCAGGAACACGATTAGAGTTGGAGGCCATTATCAAAAGTGAACTAACTCAGAAACAGAAAACCAAACACCACATTTCCTCACTTATATGTGAGAGTTAAACAATGGATAATCATGGGCATAAAGACACTGGAAATAGAAGACACTGGGGACTCCAAAAGGGGCAAAGATGGAAAGAGGGGGGTGAGAATTTAAAAACCATTTAGTGGGTACAATGTTCACTATTTGGGGAAAGAAGATACCAGAAGCCCAATCCCCACCAGTACAAAATATGCCCATGTAACAAACAGGTACTAGTACCTCTGAATCTAATATAAAATAAATAAAGTATTTTTTTAAAAAAGAAATAAGTAGCCAGGCTCGGTGGCTCAGCCTGTAATCCCGCGCCTGGGGAGGCTGAGGTGAGTGGATTGCCTGAGCCCGCGGGTTCAAGACCCGCCTGGGCAAGCGAGACCTCATCTCTACAATAAATCAAAAAAAATTAGCCGGGTGCGGTAGCGCGCGCCTGTAGTTCCAGCCACTTGGAAGGCTGAGGCGGAAGGATCGCCGGAGCCCAGCGGGTCGAGGCTGCGGTGGCCGGCAGCAGCCACTGCACTCCAGTCTGGGTGACAGAGTGAGACTCCAACTTAAAAAAAAAAAAAAGAAAGAAGTGACGCTTTACTGGAAAGGGATAGGCAGTTGGGTACGCAATGTGCAGCATCTCTCTACTCCCAAATTTTTCTTGACTTAGAAACATTAACTAGGTCTGGA
>CAUYQG010289061.1:0-22500 GCA_963574415.1 Tarsius wallacei
TAATTTTGACTACTCGAAAGGCTGAGGCAGAAGGATCATCAGAGCACAGCAGGTCGAGGCTGCAGTGGCCGGGAGCGGCCACTGCACTCCAGTCTGGGCGACAGAGTGAGACTCCAACTCAAAAAAAAAAAAGCACTCTGATAAATAGTGGAAGCAAGTGATTTTTTTCCAGATGAGGAAACAAGTGAATTGCTTCACCTTGCTGAGGCTGATAAGGGACATAATCTTGAAAGAAATTCTGGGCCTTTGAGTTCCCCTCTTAAAGGTGTGTGTAACCCATAAAACAGGAGTGCTATGTGGAAGGTCCACCCACAACCTCCTGCTCCTCTTCTCTACTTGTTTCTCATTCTCAACATTCCCAGTCTTCTACACAGTCTCCAGTCTCCACAACCCTATCACACACTCCATACCATCAACTCTAACAATGTCTTTCTATAACATGAATGGTAATATAATCTGAATCTCTTCATGTTAGCCCTTGGAAAGAGGGCTCTGTTGTCCTCTTCTTTTTTTTTAGAGTGTCTTACACCTAATAAAAACTTTCCAGTGGGTAAAGGTTACACCTTAGGTTTTCTTTTATAAATCCTAAAGCATCTGCCCAGGACTAGAAACAGAGCAGATATCCTTAGGAATTACTTAAGGAATACAAGGCTGTCCTAGAAAGGATCTAAACTGGCATTTCTCCAAAGCAGATGTACAAATATACAATGAAAACATGAAAGATGTTCAACATCATTAGTCACTGGGAAAATGTAAATCAAAACCACAATGTGATTCCACTTCACATCCACTAGAATGGTTATAATAAAAAGAACATATAATAACAAGTATTGGGGAGGATATGGAGAAATTGGAAGTCTCATACATTGCTGGTGGGAATGTCAAATGGTGCAGTCACTTTGGAAAACAGTATTTTATATACATATATTTTGTTTAGCTTCAAAAAGCTAAACATGCAATTAATATATGATCCAGCAATTCTACTCCTAGGTATTTACTCAAGAGCATTAAAAAAAAATACTGAGCAGGGCACAGTGGCCCACACCTGTAATCCCAGTACTTTGGAAGGCTGAAGTGGGAGGATTGCTTGAGCCCAGCGTAGTCCCAGCTACTCAAGTGGCTGAGGTGAAAAGACTGCCTGAGCCCAGGAGGATGAGGCTGTGGTGAGCCATGATCATGCCACTGCACTCCAGCCTGAGAAGCAGAGTGAGACCCTGACTCAATAAAAAAGAAAGGGCTGGGCTCAGTGGCTCAACCTGTAATCCCAGCACTTTGGGAGGCCAAGGCAAGTGGATTACCTGAGCCCACCGGTTCAAGACCAGCCCAGGAAACTTGGCAAGACCTCATCTCTATCTTAAATCAAAAATTAGCCAGGTGCGGTAGCGCATGCCTATAGTTCTTGCTACTTGGCAGACTAAGGTGGAAGGACCGCAAGAACCTAGCAGGTCGACGCTGGGGTGGCCGTGAGTGCGTCACGGCACTCCAGTTTGGGCGATGGAGTAAGACTCCAACTCAAAAAAAAAAAAAAAGAAAGAAAAAATTAAAAAATATGCCCAGAAACTTGTACATGAATGTTCACACCAGCATTTTTCACAAGAGCCAAAAAGTAGAAACAACTCATGTCCATCAAATGGTGAGTGAGGGAACATAAGGTAGCATATTCAAGGAATGGAATATTTGTCCATTTTTTTAAAAAAGGAGTACTGGGCCAGGCTTGGTGGCTCAGCCTGTAATTCCACACTTTGGGAGGCTGAGGTGAGTGGATTGCCTGAGCCCACGGGTTCGAAATCAGCCTGGGGAACTTGGTGAGACCTCGTCTCTACAATAAATAAATAAATAAATTAGCTGGGCATGGTAGTGCACGCCTGTAGTTCCGGCTACTTGGAAGGCTGAGGCGGAAGGATCGCTGGAGCCCAGAAGGTAGATGCAGGGGTTGGCTGTGAGCATGCCACTGCACTGCAGCCTGGGCAATGAACTCAAAAAAAAATCTTTTAAAAAGGAGTACTAACATGTTGCAACTTGGATGAATCTCAAAAACATTAAGAATCAAGACATAAAAGCCATATATTACATTACTCAACTTATATGAAATGCCAAAAATGAGCAAATCCACAGAGACAGAAAGCAGATTAGTGGTTGTCAGACTTTGGGAGAGGGTCATATAGTGTGACTGGTAATGAGCATGGGATCTCTTTGGGGTGTAATTAAAATGTTTTGGAATTAGTGGTAATGGTTGTACAACCTTGTGAATATACTAAAAATTACTGAATCATACATCTCAAAATAGTGAATTTTATTAAGATAGAATAAAAATCCTATTTCAATAGAACTTATTAAAAAACAAAACAAAACAAAAAAAGGCTAACTTAGAGCAATGGTTCTCCAACTTGGGCATACAGGACTTATCTGGAGAATTTGTTAAAACACAGGTTGCTGGGCCCCACTCTTACAGCTTCTAATGCTGTAGGTATGGGGTGGGTGCTATAAATTTGCATCTCTGATGAGTCCCCTGTGCTGAAGGTCCTGCTGGTCTGGAGCCACATTTTGAGAACCACTGGCCTAGAGTAGCACTTCTCTCAACTTTAATTAAAGCATATTGTGGACACTGTGATGCACGACCCACGTCCCTGTCCACTGAAAGACTTGCTGCTGGCAGCTAGGTTTGCTATCAGCAGGGAGTTTAAAGGCCTGTCCATCTCTGCCCAATATGGAACAGCTCTGAAGGCCAATCTAGCTCTGCAGCTCCCCATGTGGTTAGTGGCAACTGTCACTGGGCCTGTATTACAGCTTGACTTCTCCCTTTACCTACCTATTTCAGCTCCTTCCTTCTTCCCACAGGTATTGACCCTAAGGGCACTCAATACATATTCTGCTCACTAAACTCCATCTCAGAGTCTGTATCATGGGAGAACCCAACCTGCCATAATGCATATGAAAAATCTGGGGAGCGTGTTAAAATGCAGATTCTGATTCGACAAAGCAGGGGATGAATCTGAGGTTCAGCATCTCCAACAAGCTCCTAGGTGATGCCAATGCTGCTGATCCATTATCCACACTTTGAGTAGCAAAAGACAAGATGACCTCAAAGTATTCCTCTGATTCCATAAAGGGAAGACACTACGAGCCATCAGGTACAGTGTAAAGGGAGAAAGATACCACATTTAATAGGCCATAAAAAGGTACTGATTTGACTCTGTCCTTGAGATTCAGACCATGGAACTAGGCTATAGGTGTGTTCAACATAGGTCTTTCAGGTACTTCCTAACTAATCCCCTTGGACAGGGGCCAAAACTAACTTGAACGTTACTTTATTCTATGCTCTATTGTTTTGGTATGGCTTTAGGGAGTTACCTGGACAGAAGTGAGTAATCTGCATTGTGCAACCAGCAGACAAGTGGTGACTGATACCCACTACACAGCCTATTCAGGAAACCTAAGACCGAGTGGGAAGGATGATGAAAAAAAAAGTAGATGGAGGCAGGGTAGTAGCTGCCATCTTTTTCAGCACTTTTGTCCTCAGACAAACAGTGCATTCCAGGAGTACGAAGGCCAGTATGTGTCTTGGTTCCAAGTTGAATTATTTGATTGAGAGATTGGAAATCTGTTTTTGACCTGATTCTGTTTCTAATTTACTGGGAGCCCCATAACTTGTCTCTCAGTTTTTCTATCTGATCAGGCTGATTTTAGATAAAAACATAGGTGACAGACTCATAGCAGATTATGAAAAGAAAAAAAGGGAATTTGGAACCAAATCTTCAAGATGTTGTCACAGAAGGAAACATCCATATCATCCCAGCAAATACCCACTTGTCAGAAAGAGAATCTGGGGGTAGGCTGATTTGACTCTGTCCTTGAGATTCAGACCATGGAACTAGTGCCACACTAGGGCAGCACTGCTGAAAGGACAGCAATCCTTGATCCTCTTTTTTATGTCATCTAGCTATTATAACAGTTGACATCCAGGTGTTCCAAGGACTGTGAATGCTTAGGGGAAAAAGGGGCAATATGAAATTGTAATTTGTAATAATTAGCTCTTATGAAAAGTTATGAAACTTGGCAATTTATCATTCTTGAATGTTACAAGTCTCAAATTTCCACCCGTGTTATGTGTTCAAGCATCTGCCTGTTACACAACTTCATGAACAATAAAAGGCGCAGGCGTCTGCTGTGCCTTGTTCAGAACACAAACAAAAAAAGGAGCAGGCACCCAATATAGTAAGCCCACATCAGGAAGCAATGGCTCTGGAAATACAGTTTTCTACAGTTTTGTTAGAGTCCCATGGCAGTAATGACAAAATGAGGCTGGAGGAGAAAGGAAAAGCCAAAGTAGGTAAGTCCTCAAAATTCTGGGCAGTAACATTGGCACAGCTTCAAGTCACTTCCATGGTCTATACCTAGGAACCTGCATAGCACCTGGAAGGGCTGAAACTGGGAAGCACACACAATACAGCAAACATCTTTCCTCTCATTAACAAAGTGGATTTATGAACAAGTTTCTAAAGTGCCTTGCAAACTTTAAAACGAATACAATATTAAAGATTCATTGCCCCATCACTGCCACTCGCTGTCTCTTCTAGAGTGAGATGGAGCTCCCTGAGCCCAGTTGTGCTACGCAAGCTCTCTAGAGCAGGTAGTTCCGATTATCCTGTTGAAAATCAGACTTTGCATAAGCAAGGAAAAGAAGTCAAAGCACAGAGCAACATAAATATTATTTGAAGTGCTAATTATCTACCAGTGTACTCAAAACCTAGTGACTTCCAAACGTGCTGGAGCTTCTTACGGAAATAAACACATGCATCCCAATGCAGGGTTAAAAGGATTCCCAGAAACTTACACCAAAAATACAAGTAAATTATCCTCTGAGCAGGGATTTCTCTCCAGTTTCACTGCTTCCCACAAGGGGAACAATTTCTTGAGAACATAATAGTAAAGGAAACAATGCACCACCAAAGAGGAAAATAACATCTTTATAATTACAGATTAGTTCCCAAACAAATTGCACACCTACACACTTCCTCTGCTTTGAGGCCGAATAACTTCGGTGAAGCTTGCCTATCCCCTTCGGCTATCAACATTTACAGCTTAACAGCTCAATCACAAGATTTTCAATACAGAAACCCCAGACAGCAAAACCACTCTCAAATGACCCACTCAATTCATTCTTGGGAATGCGGAAAATACAGTTACAAAAAGCACAGATCGGGGTTAATACCACTGCAGGGTAGCGCTGAGCTTTGCTGTCTTTGAAATAGCCCGATTTCGGTGTGCCGATGTCAGAGATTACCTAATAATTTCTAAGCCATCAGATTTTATCAGACAGGAATTAGCAGCTGAAAGTCTTGCTTGGCCCAAGCTGGCGCATTTCTTTATCAAGAATTAATCTAAGCTTGCATTCCTTGAGCAAGGCATCCACATTTATTTAAACTCACTGGTTACTTATCCATTAAATGGGTTTCTTAACCATCACACTGGTTATTTAATTCCTACCCCATGGCTCCCCCAAGAAATAAAAAGTGCACTATAATTATATAAACTCTTAATTAAACTGAAGAATTCAGTGTTGCCATTACCAGTCAGTAATTCCACTCAATTAGGACAATAGACTTCCATTTATTACTGAACTCCTAATTGCTACTCATTTTCCTGGTTAGTAATTGCCAATCTATCAGACAATGTGCTTAAAGAAAATTCTGCCATGAAATTATATTTCTGTCTATCACAGGAAAGGTGGAATCAGAGAGTCCTTACGTGGTCGGGGTTGGGTCCTCTTCTCCAGCCCCGGGCGACTCCAGGCTTGGGATTTTAAAGTCTGGTGCGCCCCAGGGTTGGTTACTGGTGCTGCGCTCCACGGGAGACTTACCCACAAAGGAAAGGCGTATCCAGGTAGCCAGAGAATCCCAAAGCCAAAGCCTAGTCCAACAGGACTCAAAAACAAAATCAACCGACGCGGTCTCCGGATTTCCAGAAGACGAAATTCAAAGTCTCCAGGAAAGGCACATTTTAGATCTTTAGAGGTCGGTCCACGACAGAGGGCAGGTTCGGCATTTACCCTCTCTCAGCTACAGGAGACCCAGGAAGAGAGTACGAGGGTGGTAGCTGCGCAGCTCCCGGGTTCCGAGGCAGGTTCGCAGGCAACGGCCGGCGCCCGGCCCGCCGAGGTCCCAGCGCCCTGGGAAACTTGCCGGGCCGCCGCCCGCCGCCTCCAGACGCCCCGGGGCCCCGCACTGGGGCGTGAACGGGTCCTGGTCGTCGGCTCCGGGAGAGCTCCGGGCGGCGAGTAGACGCGAGCGATCTACCCGCGACTCGCAGATGCCTCGGTCCCGGGGCCGCGCGCCGCCCGCCCCCGCCCCGCCCCGGCCCGCGGAGCGCCCCGGCCCGCCTCGCTCCTCATGACCGTCTTCCTAATTAGCCCAGAAGACAGCAACCCGCCGGCTAGCAAAGACGCCCGCGGTGGGGAAACTTGACAATTTATTCCCGGGCCCGGGGGAGGTCACCCGCAGTGCACCAGCGGATTGGCTGCGGCGCGGGTGGCGGCAGAGCGCGCAGGAAGAGCGCGCGGCTCGGGATCCGCTCCGCCAGGCCGGCCGGGAAGGGACAGGTGGGGCTGCCCCGAAGCGGCCCGCGGCTCCCTGCGGTGTGAAAGAGAGGGTGTCGCCCCCACAACCACAAAACTGCCCCACCCATCCAGATTGGGTGGCTTGGAGGAAACGCTCCTTGCTGTTTGGGTTTTTAGACGTCAAGCTCTCTATTTGAATCCTTCAGTTGGCAGTGTGCTCAAGCCATTTACAGGCAGAGATGTTCCGCATCACACAAGTATTTACTCCAACTTCATGTTACAGGGGAGGAAACTGAAGCTGAAAGGATGAAGCAGCTGTGAAGGCGAGTGGGTGGAAAAGCCTGGCCTGGGCCTCAGGTCTCCTCCCTTCTAAAGAGACCAGGGCCGCTCTTGGGCTGCCTGCCCTCCAGAGAGCTCCACCCTCAGGGGCATTCCCAGGAAGGCAGGGAGGTGCAGTGAGAACTATGCAACACTGAGTGTATGTGATTAGGTAGGTCCAGCCCGCAGCCTGAAAGGTAAGTCAGAGAGCATTGGCTCCATCGAAAACGGAGGCTTGGCATGGTTCAGAAACCTTGCCCCTGCTGAGCTAGTGAGGGAGTAGGCATGGAAACTCAAGTTTCTACAGTAATTCCTGAGTTTCAGCCACAATGACTCAATGCTTCTTGACCGAGGAGGTGTGTGGAAGAAAGGAAATTCCTAGCGGGGTCAGCCAGAAACAAGTGACTGAGGATGACACTCTTGCAAATAGCACCAAGCACCCTAACAGTGGCAGTTTGGTGCATCCTACTCACAAAGCAGCTAGTAATCATTCTTCTTGCCCACTCCATTTTAGTGACTCCTGCCACATTTACCCCTCATAAGTCAAAACAATGACCCACCCCCACTTCCCACTCCACTCATTGTTTCTGTTCTGGCCTTTGCAACCTCCACCCATAGAAATGCTGGAAACTATCAAAGTGGGCTAGAGAGAAGTAGCAAGCTACAGAGAACTCTCTTTTGGGCTCAGGACCTGAGAGTTGCTAAGCCCCTCCCTGATCCTTGAATGCACAGAGTCAAAAAGAGCTCCATTCTAGTTGCTTTGTGGAACTAGGAATTGGAATCTGTAGAACTCATCATTTGAACCATCCTGTCACTTTCCGGAGCGGGCCAACTAAGCCTGCCAATGAGAGCTATCAAATCACAGGTTCTCAATGTCTGGTCTCTCCACCGGCATCATCCAGGAACTTGTTAGAAATGCAAATTCTTGGGCCCAACCCCAGATCCACTGAATCAGAAACTCTAGGGGTGGGGCCAAGCAATCTGTGTTTTAAGAGGCCAGCCAGGTGATTCTGATGTACTCTCAACTTTGAGAACGGCTGCTCTAAAAAGCTGCTTCCCATGGTCACATGAGCAAAGCAAAGGTCAAAGCGGGTAAGTCAGCACTACACATCAAGAAGTGCCTTCCCTCTCAGTCAGTCAGAGCTCCTCTGGGGAGGATTCTGAAAGGAGGTGAGTAGAAAGAACTGGGGCACTGAATTCTTTTCCTCTTCGAACTTTGAGGATCCCTGGCCTAATCCCATCCTCCTGCCATCTAGACACCAGTGGACACAAAATCAAGGGCTGCCTGGGCCAGACTCTGCAGCCCATGTTATTTTGTCCTGGGCAGAATAATATTCTAAGCTATACGATGCTGTGATGGCCTGGCTGGCCCCTGAATTGAAGCCTTCTGGTCAGAGTCCAGGGCTCACCTGTATTTCTACAGACTCATTCTGAGAGAGGTGGGAGCTGTTCAAGTGGCTGGTCATTGCTGTGAAGAGATCACAGCAGCTTGAGGGAGCAAGTCCCTGCACCGGGGACACATCTTGGTGGCACTGAACCTGCAGTCCAATCCCACCAATGCGACTCAGCTTTCCCATCCACTCAATGAGAAGAACATTCCCTCACTTGCTTTTGTGGTGGCTGTGGGAACTAAGTAGCACTTTGTGTTTTAGGGAGAAAAATAAAGCAGGACTGAAAGTATATGGGGCTTGCTGACCTCTCATAATCTCCATTAATTAAGAGATGGACAGTGATAGTCTCTGATTCCATCTCACCAGACTAAGAGCTGGCCTTGATGCAAATAGTGAGGCAGGTCTTTTGGCCTTGAGCGTCACTGAAATGCGGGTCTTCTGGGGTGTGCCTGCTCTCCCAAGATGTATGTGACTGAGGACTTGGGGGAGGGGGGTGATGCCCCAGCTTCTGTCCCCAGTCTTTATGTGATGGAGGCAGTATGCAGAACCTGGAATCATAGCTCCTTGATTTTACAATGCTATGTTTTTATTAAAACATGGTTTTAAAAATTATTACCAACTTAGATTCCTGAGTGCTTACTGCACACCAGGAAGCATTATTCTAAGTGCTTTATTTGTGTTAATGCCTCAAAACAGCCCTATGAGGTAGATACTATTATTATCATCCCTATTTTACAGATGAGAAAGTGGAATTATAAACGTCAAATAATTTTTCCAAATTCTCACAACTAGCAAGTGGCAGAGCTGAATTCAAACCAAGGCACTTTGACTGCAGAACCCAATTCCCTCCCTAAACTTAACACTGTACTGCTCATGACAAAAAGTTGAGAGGAAAAAAAGATTCTGCCCTTGCTTTTGAGTGTCACACTGAAAAAATACACATATATGTAAAATATGTATCAGTGGCAAGTGTGAATATTTTTTCTTAATGTGTTGAATTTTCTCAATTTTCACAATGAGCATGTATTACAATTATAACCAGCATAATTTTTTATTGATAATATTATTATAAACTAGTATTTCTGTTGAGGGTTCAGCCACGAGGCAATCCTTGAACCTCCTAGGAAGCCTAGAGGTTTGCTTCTACATGTCTGGTGGCTGCAGAGTTTTGAGAGTCATGCCAACTACGGTGCCAGCCAAACTGAGTAATGGGGGATTATCTACTCAGCAGACAGATCAGGGTAAGAGAAGAGGAATGAAGTAAGTATGCTGCAGGTGGAGGAAGCATGAACAAAGGCATGGGACATTTTAAGGAAACAGTGGATAAACCTGTTGCCAGGAACCAAGACTTCCTGCCAAGAAGTGGGCTGGTGTGGGTCTCAAAACTTTCTTTTTTTCCTGCAGCAAATGGGGGCAGCATGGCCTAAAATCCAAAAGCTTTGAAACCGGCAACCACATATTAGAGCTGCCATACCACATCTGGTGAACACTGACACGAGGTCACATTCAGGAGCACCTCGTCTTTCTTATTTGCCTTGGGACTCCTGCAATCTGGGCAGGGGTGGGCAGGGTGGGTCTTAGCAGCCTCTCTTTCGGAGCCTTACTCAAGTCACATACAGTCAGAAGCAGGCCGGGATGAGAACCAACATTTTCTGTCTTACTTCAGTGCTCTTTTGTCACCCCATGTTGCCAATGTAGGTAAATTTGTAAATCTGGATGATGACATGTTAACTACAACTTCCTTTAACCCTGGAACAAGTTAAATGAAAATAATTTAGCAGGCATTCCACTTATTAGAAGTGTTATGAATATCTATACAATGAAACATTTTAAACTCATAGAGTTCTCACAGAAAAGCTACATACAGTACATGAGGAAACTGGCATGGGAAAGGCCATTATTTCGCTTACTGGGTAAGTTTTCCATTCACAACTACTTGTATGTTTGCTGCAACTGGGAGATCTGCTATGTTTTGTTGACAACTATTTCTACATCACATCACTGGGAGATTTCCATACGCAAGGAAGGTATACTTTCATGCATTTAGTCAGCAGGGCTTTTAGTATATTTATGATTTAACAGAAGCTTCTTTTTGGTCATAAAAGTATACAATTATGGTGACTGGCTCAAAGGTTTGGAAACAACCTTACCTTACTAATCCAACAATGCTACTCTTGTCTTCAAAATCAATCCTTGTAGCTGCTTTAACCAACACTGTGTACCTAAAGAGTTCTTGAAATAAACAGTATGCCTCCAATAGTTCTGATAACCTTTAGGGAGGCAGAGAATGGTAAGAACATGGATTTTAGAATCAGAAAGATCTAAGTTTGGAGGCCCACTTGGTTACCGGCCCCCCGAACTTGGCAAAACACTTCATCCTCCCTAGCTTTCAGTTTCTTGAACAAACGAGAGCCATATCCCCTCCCTGTAGGTTGTTGTGAGGACGAAGTGCAGTACCCCAAGGTGGTCGTCAACAGCTGCAAATAATTGCCCTCTAACCAGAGGTGGTTGTCAGTACTTCTTTGGGGCCAGTGTTCCCTTATTTTAGGAACATACAAACACACAAATGCAAAAACAAGCCTGTGGCCACTACCTGTGAGGTCACTGTTAACCTGAGTATAGTTGTTTGAGAACACGTATGTCATAGTTTAAACACACAAATCATCACGATCACTTGGGCCTTGCCTCTGCAGACTGCTCTTACTCCCGGGGAGGAAAAGAAATGTTCCTGGGTTTTGTGTGACGGAATGGTGGGAGTGTTTTTTGGGGAACAGCATGAAAGGAAGCTGAAGTGGAAGAAGATGGTTTTCTGAGAGGTTTGCCAGGTAGGCCTGAGAACAATCCTGGCTCCTCCCAGAGTCCCCCTAGAACTTGGGGTGATAAGTTAAGAAACTATAATAGAAGATGAACAGAAACTATCAGTCATATCCCCACGCCTTTCTAGGTCATGTTTTCCCATGGGGTTTTGCACACAAGAAGGCTGCTTTTGATTCCCTGTTAGACCAGGCTGCTCCTCAGTGTTCTACCACGCTCTCTCATGAGGCCCCACTTCTGCCCCCTGGGAGAGCTCTCATTTACTCCCCACATGGGAGGAGTGGAGAAAGAAAATTCAAGACCCATTCTCCTTGTGGTTGGAAGGAGCGAATTGCTCAGCTCATGTCTAGCAGTGCATGCTTGAAAGGCCACTGCTCCACTACCACCAGGAAGCCAGTGCCAGGGAAAGAGCCCCCACTGTGTGAGTAGCCGCCTTTTTACAGCTGCTGCCACTATAGGAAATGCTCTGAAGGGATTTTGGAGAACATGGGGTGTCCAACAAATGTTTCAAAGTAGATGCTTCACTTTCAGTGAACATAAGCTTTGTAACCCCTGATATATAGATTGGAGTCTGAATATGCTTAGATCTCAGAATGGAAGGGTTTCTAAAGAAAAACTCCAGAAATACCCGAATTCAGATGTAAAAAAAAAAAAAATGTGTGAGAATCAAGAACAAAGCCAGCGAAAGCAGAGGGAGTGAATAACCTTTCATTTCAAGCTGCTTTCCCCACTAGAGACAGTCATGATCTGTGCAGCACTATTTGATGCAAATGCCTCTCAGAAAAGAGCCAGTGGATAATAGATAAAAAGATTATCTGTGACATTATGAAAAATGAAAGTTTAAAAATGGCTACAAGTCCCATAAAAAAATCTGAAACTTTATTCAGTCTTGTTGAAAGGCAATAGCAGAACTGTGTTTTGTTCAGCCCCTGGGGTCCCTGCCTCTTCCGCCATTGTTCTAATGCTTTCCACCAGCTCATCAGTTTTCAAAAATCTTTCCTGCTGGTTTCTCTTTGCTGGAAACATAAGGTCCAAGAAGCTATCACAGCCCTGCTTCTTTTTCCTAACTTGACTCTGATGCTGGAAATTCAAGTGCTGCAGCTCCTGCCCCTTTCTCTTTCCTTCCCTGCCATCCCCCTCTGTGCTAAACCACTGACTGCACACTTGATTTAACAGATGAATTACAGATGCAAGGCATGGGTTTCCAGGGCAGGGAAGAGTCTGATTTCTGTCCAGGTCTCTCTTGATTGGCTCAGCATGGAAGTCTTTCATTTAATGGGCCAGGTCCTGCTGAGAACACCTCTGCTGGCACCACACCGATTTCTTTCTTTGCTAGAGAGAGGAGCAAAGATCCTAAAGGGAGATTTGCCATCTTCCAGATTTCTGGTGTGCTCACTACATACCATTCCTTTTAAACAGAGCATCATGAGTGTAACCCAAGACTTCAGGAAACATTTGATTCATTTGGCCAGCCATCTTTGATCTCAAAGTTGGCTGAGGTGTTGAAGAACCTATTTGAACACCCAGGCCACAAAAATATGCCTTCGTCTTCCACTCAAGGAGGCGGCACAGTACTGCAGTTCAGTGTGAGGATCGGAGGGGGACTACCTGGTTCAAATGCCCACTCTGTCCCCTGGTAGCTGGACTAATTTTGAGCAAGTTTCAATGTCTGAATTTTTGCATTTGTAAAACGAATACAGTAAGATTACTGGATTGAACCATATAGAATTCCTGATATTTGACTGTTTCTGAAGACAATAAGATTATTAGATTGAATCCCATGCAATTACTGATACTTGATTGTTTTTGTCATACAAAAATAGCAATTTCATATGGCTCATCCTAGTACCTGCCTCAAAGGGTGACTGTGAGGCTAGAAGGCAGAAAGCCATAAAAAGTGCTGTACCAAAGTACCTGGGACATAGTATATGCTCAATAAAGGTTAGCTATTGCTGTTATTGTCGAGGGTTTTATAGGAATCACTTATAGTATATCGATCACTGTACCAGATATCTAAAAGTAAAATACTCAAATTAGTCACCTACCTGCCAAAGACTACCTGCCCAAGTGATGCAGTGCAACAAACATCATAAAGGATAGAGTGAGATGTGCGCTCAGACCAAACTCTATGTCTTCCTGGCTCTATCTTTTGTCTCATTTCCTCTTGAAAAACCCCTTCCCATTCTGGGATCATTTTATCCACTTCTGGTCACTTTCATAGCCAGTTGGTATGACAGAAACTAGACCTAAATTTCTCAAATTGATATTCCAAAAATATGTTTGAAAATATACATCAACCACAAAGGCACTAAAATAATGGTGAAAAGGGTGTGTGGGTCCTTTCTTTGCCTAGAACCACAACCTTCTGGAAGTCGAACAGTACTGAGGTCAGGATTAGATGCAGTTATGGTGTTTGCAGAGAAATACAAGCCTAAGAGGACAGTCTCCCAGGCAGAAATAAAGCCTCCTCAAGATTCACTTATTCCAGAAGGATTCCGTCATATTTCCACATGATGCTTCTTTGGAACTTTCTCCAAGGGAGGCTAAGGAGTTGCCTGTGGTTCTCTAGTCTCTCACCTAAAGGCTTCCCCTAAGACTCTGTGCCTCCTTCCTCTGTATACTGCAAGTGATAGACAGAAAAGATCTGAGTTATTGCAACTGTTGAAGTGAGAGGGAAATAGATAAATTAAGAAAATCTGTGGACAAGTGCTGACCTCAAGGACAGAAATGGTAAATGTCAACCTACAAACTGAATGTGACCAAACAGCAGAGTCTATGGAGGCAAATCTACCCAGAATGCAAACATGCAGCTAGCTTTCCCACATCAGATTTTAGGATGCAACCCTTCATTCTGAGTACTCCTAGAAACATCCTGTGCCAAGTTACACTCCCTCTCTTTCTGGAGCCACTGTCTACTAGTGTTCTCCCAGAGGTAAAATGCAGAGTTTCATTCATGCTCCCAATCACATCATTTCCAGTAGCAGTTGTTGATATGCTTGGCCCTGAATATAACCTCCCCCTTCACTATACTCCCATACCACCTCCCACACATACATTCTCCTACTTTAATGAGATCATTCCCCATTGGCCTAATCAGAATTATCCTGAAAGCCTATTTGCTTCTTTTTAAGTTACGAAATGTTTCTGGACGACAGAAAAAGTAGAGAATATAAGAATATATGTAAGGAAAACCTACAGACCACCATCCAGCTTGAGAAATATATATTTCAGGTGTCTCCCTATAGGGTAAACACTATCATCAATTTGATATTTATCATGCACAGTATGGTATTTATACTTTTGCTATATTTGTACATAAATACAAACATGAGGTGGTATTTTTCAAAGTATTTCACTGGTTTTGTTGAGTATGTATCCTTCTGCAACTTTTAAACAAGGTATTCTAATTTACTGGGCCCATTATTGTTTGGTACTTGCCTTGAATAAACTGGTTAGGTTGTGTGGGTGATAGCTATGGTGACCATACCATGTAGGATTCAAACTAGTATTCTTCTAAGAGTGAAGTTAGCCACTATTAACAACTACAGTAGGTATAAATTGGGGCTGTCTGAAGTAAACCAGGACAAATGATCATCTTAGTGATGGCAGATCAGTGCCTGCTGTAATATGGTAATAGTATGACCGACTGGAAGCCTTTTGCATCACATTATCTGATAGCCCTCTCAGAACGAGTCTGTTCTTACATGCCTCTTTTAGCAGAAAGTCATGAATGAGAACCTAAGTTTCCCCATTAGTAAAATGGGAAACTTGGAAGATGAGGGAGAGTGTAGCTCTAGCCACCCTCTTAGTTGCTGTTCTGTGTCAGGCCTGTGTTGTAAGGTGCTCAGAGCAATGTAAAACACCAACAGCCCTACAGAAAGTCATAGCACCCCCCAGAGGATCTACAGTCTCCTTTCTGTGTGTCAGTCCAGCTGTTTCCACATCAGGGCAGGGACAGATTGCCCCCTGCAGGACCCCTAAAAGCTGACTGGTCAGGGCTCTCTGCTGGTTTTTCATGCAGCATCTTAATTAGCCTGTTTCTATGGAAATGAGCTTACTGCTACTCAGGTTTTCTCTCAGCTCCCAACCCGTTACTGATGCACCCCTCAGATTTGAAATAGTGCTGAATTAGATGCTTGCTAAGTAAGTAAATAGAAGCCAAAAACAATATCAGAGGAGTCAGTAATTTTGGTTTCCTTTTGAAAAAAATAATCAGCCCTGAGCTTACTCAACACCTTGAAAAGCAGAATGGGGACAATGAGAACCTACATGCTCTTGGCTGGGCTATACCAGGGTCACGCCCTGTCCAGAAGCCTGAAATGATGATACAGTCAAGGAAACACCAAGATTTTTGATCATTGCCACAGCACACGCCCTCTGCTTGGTTTTGCCTGGCAGGGCGTGGACTCCCGTTTGCTCCCCCTTCTTCAGAGTCAAGGCCAGTGCTCACAAACTTGGAACAGGGGACCTGCCATTTGCAGGGGTGCTCTGAGCCTGCACTAAACATGGCTTTCCAGGCCTGTCTCTGCAGTGCCTCCAAACCTGGCTCTGGTTCACTGTCTGTTTTGGCTGAAGTCTCAGCATGCCACCCAAGACGCCTTCTTTATTCTGTCTCTATATTTAGGCATTAAGATGCACAGCCATTTTTATCAAGGGTTGTTCCCCCTTCCAAATTGCATTTGACCAGTTTCATTTCTGCCTGAAATTAAAACACAGAACTTATAAATCCCAAGCTGTCACAGCGTGAATGAAACCCTAGAAATAAATCCAGTCTAATGACAGAGCGATCCGGAGACCTCAGTGGGAAACAAGATACTTTGTTTAATAATTATCAGCCTGCTTTCAGGGCCTGTCTGCCAAAGCAGTGGTGTCAGAAGCTGCACAGAGAAGATTTTTTCCCCCAGATTTCACCCTGGGAAAGACTGAAGCCATTTAAAACCAGACTGGACGCTTTTGATTTACATTTCCGATATTAAATGCAGAGCGGCTGTCTGCATTTATGCTACAGGGCATTACTTCAGTGCAAAGAAACAGGGTGGTGGCAGAGATCCAGTTTACTAATGAACAAGCTTATCTGGAGGAAAACAGCTTTTCACACTGTAACAAACAATGAACACCTCTTAGATAACAAATTCAATGGCAAAAATATAGCATTGTACATGTCACAGTCCCGTAATTTAATGGAGGCACTTGCAGCATTAGTGGTTTACATTAATTTTTAAAATTAATTTTGTTTGGCCCGCAGGGAAAATATTTTCATTTTTGTTTTTGATATCCTGCAGCTCATTAACACTGCTTACTGCTGCTCTACAATACTATCCATATCGTCCACTTGGTAGCCAGAGGCCATTTTTAAAAAAGAAAGCTAGAAGAGGGGCAGAAAGAAGGCTTTTCTGCTTCCTTCCACAAAGGCTTGCCCAGATGGACAACGCTGCTGGGCAGAGGCCTGAACTGTGTGGATGCAGGTTTCAGCTGTCACAGGGACGAGAAGGCAGCTTCAGATGGGCCAAAGGCTCTTTCTTCCCTCACCCACCATCACTCTCTCCCAAAGCAGTGGCTCCCAAAGCTGACTCTCAGAATTACCTAGGCAGTTTTTGTACAGATATAGATTATTAGGCCCCACCTCACACCTATGACTCACTTCCTCTGCCTCTGCCCCTCCTATGAAAGGGTTAACTACTGGCTACTTAGAAAACAGGCCCCCCTCTCCCTCTGCCTGGGGCAGGGAGATCAGGGAATTCACTGCTAATCACTGCAGTTGTGATTTCTGATTTCAACTGGCAGCAAAGAGAATTGAACTGGAGTCCCCTGAGAGCAGCCAGCTCCACAAGGCAGACCTTGAGCTTGTTAGGCTGTGGTGCTGCCATGCGATTATCAATTTTAAATTAATCTCCCCAGTCTCTTTAAAGTGGTTGCTAAAAATGTAATCTCTGGGATATCTTACCGTAAGACTTAACTAAAGGGAAAAATTTGGATAATAATTAAGTGCTTCCCTCCGTCTAAGCTTCCTGTAAAACACTTCTGGAGACTTGGTTAATCCACTGGCAGCAGGAAGGCCAGCCAGGGGCAGTCTCAAGGTCTGAGTGAACTGGTTTATAAGTTACACACTTTCCTAAATAAAACTTAAACAGCCAATATGCATTTGGACAAAAGGTTAAAGATACAGTACTACACTGTACTAAAACAAATCCTTCCCTATTTTTAACCCAAAGAAGTTTGGGAGGGAAAGCCAAAAAAAATTGTCTAGACATACTTTTGCTAAGCTCATGAGGGAGTCGTTACAAACTCACTTTATAGGGACATAATCTAGGTTATATATACAAAACTTTTTTAAAAGGCAGCAAGATGGTGGGACAATATGAACAAAAGTGAAAGGGGTTCTTATTCACAAGAAAGGGGCTCTCTAAGGAAACATCTCTGGCCCTTTAGAAGGCTCAAGTCAAAGGCAGACACATTTTCTAAAAGCTACTAATAGGAATGATGAAGAAGAAAACAGCAATTCATTAACAAAACTCACCATTCTACACACAATCTGCAGTTTTCTGCCAAATGAAAAGATGCTTCTGTACCTAGAATTCTGTGAAGGGGCAAGTCTTAAGTTTCCCCAGAGGGGAAAATACCCGTGGTATTTTTTCCTCTTCCTTTCCCCTGACCTTCCTATTTCTTTGGGCAACACGGTGGGAAGACTGGATAATTTAAAGCAAGAGCTCTGAACAAATACATGTACTCGCTATGTGTAGCCAAACAAGTTTGTGAATACAAGCTCCTGGAGGGCCCAGTGGGAACCCACTCTGCAGGGCTTAGCAAGAAACACAGGATGCTTTGTATACTGTTGATAAGGAGGAAAGGGGTGGGGTGAGGGAGAAGGGAGAGGAAGGAAATGGAGGAAAGAACGCAGCTCTAAAAAGGGATGAGAAGATGGCCTTGCGTGAGTTTTTCATATTTCCACATCATGCTTTCTTTTAGTGATAATGATAAAGAAAATCCCAGCTTCATAAAATTCTATTAATTCTACAATTTCTTTTCTTCGATAAGAGCAAAGAATAAAACAACTCATTACCTTTACTACCAACTAGATGTTTGACCTTGAAAAGGCTACTTAATATCTCTGGTTTAAAAAAAAAGAAAAGCAGGTTGAGTAAGACAGCTCTAAACTTCTGATTTCAATATTCTGGGGAAAAAAACAAAACACAACAAAAAAGTCTTGCTATGAACAGGCCAAATCTCAAATTTTGCTCCACCTTTGACCAAGTGATAAAAAATGAGAATGGAGAATGGTAAAATAGACACATTTTCACTGTATGAACAATATAAAACATAAGAGCTTAAAAACAAAGCCAACCACACATTAAGAATGCCTGAATGAAGATGAAAATAACAGTGAGAGTAAAGTCTCTTTTATGCTTGTGAAAGATACCCTAAACCATTTGTGAATGGACACATGGCTCACTGGGGACCAGTGTCTGTCTTTGTCAAGGCTAATGTTAGGTGTGGAAAAGAGGCTCAGGATGGTGAAAGTACTTGTGGTGGGTAAAAAAATTGGTATTTTCAAAGATGACTTGTGCATATTTAATCTCTGCTATAGCCCAGTGAATCCAACTTTTCTGGGAGTTACAGATTCTACTTGAAAACCTGATGAAAGCTATGAACCTTCTTCTGAAGCGAATGTATAGGCATACAAATAAACAAAACTTTAAATACACTTTCAGGGATTCCTGGGCTCCTTAAAGCTTATTTGCAGATCCTCTAGTATCTCTTAATCATAATCACAAGTGAATTCCCTGGTCTCCAATTCTAGGTCTAGACACTGGAACATTTATTTGCTCTTCCATTTGCCTTGAAGGTTTGTAGTGTTCCCATTTTCTCAAGAAAAAAATTATTTTTCAATTAAAAAATAACCTGACTCCCTGCACACCCAAGCAATTCTGCAGGGAGTCTGGTGTTCTTAGCTTGAGAGCAAAAAGTTGACACACAGAAGACCTGCAGCTGTAGCCCTAATGGCCTGAGCACCTTCAGAGCTAGGACTTGTATCCCAAGGCTTAATTCGGAACTCTTTTGCCGTAGAGAGAATTCCTACAAGCAGTAAGTGAGCGACCCCTCCTATTAGAGACTGCCCTCTTTCTGACCTATTTCATCCACCCTTTTGGCCTTCCTTCCTTCCTTCCTGAAGAACTAATAGGAAATGTAGTACCTGGTGAGGGGGAGAACCAGGAGGAAGCCTCCTGGAATGTCAATGATGCTGGGGCATGCACATCTACCCCATTCCCATTCAGCAGGCAGTCCAGCTATTGCGCAGGGCACATCTGCATAGCTTAAGGTCAGTATGAAGCCAGACTGGCTTCCATCTCTGAAACTACACTGTTCAGGGTTGCAAGAGTGAAATTGTCTAGTACGCCCACTCTAATTGGCACTGGGCTACTGAATGACAAAAGATGGAAATTTGCTTTGAGGCCCAGTGCACTTTTAAAAAGTATGATTCCACCAAGTCAGTGCTAGTTGCTTTCGAAGGCACTGTGTTGAGAATACCCAAGTTGCTAAAATAGCCAGTTTCTCAGAGGCCTGTATCCTGATCTCAAAGACATCTCAGAGTCTGTCCTGCTAACGTAATCAACTTCACAGCAGCCTGCTTTTCAGAGCAGTTGGTCATCCTCTGTCATCTTCCTGCTTCTTCCTGGCTGATTATGAATCATGTTTGAAGTAGAAAGAAATGGTGGCTTAGGGGCAGGTTCTCCTGTAGTTCCCACTCCAGCCAATCTCCCAACTAAATGGGTCCCAAAACCTCTTCTCAAAGAAGTGACAAATGAGGCATTAAATCAGAGGAATTGTGAATTCAATCACTTAGCCTGAATAGAGAGAGCCCTACAAGATGGATTCCATCACATTAAATAGCTTGACTCATGTCAGCAGAAAGCAGTCCTATAGACCACTGGAAGAAAAGCTTGAAAAAATGACTTATTAACTGCACCCACTCTCTCCTATCCCTGGGAAGGGTAGGCTTGAAACTCATGTCTCCAACATTTAAGAAGATGTAACAGAGTGTTCCATCAATAAATATGTCAGCAAAACTGCTAACCTGATTTCAGATGAACCAAAGCAAAAAACGAAACAAACAGAACAGCACCACTTTTTTGTTTTTCGTTAGCAAACTAATTGCTTAGGGAAAAGAATACCATTGTCTCAAGGAAAAAACAAAATCCTTAAGAGCCAGACTGTTCCTCTCAATTTCATCTGCATTATTTTTTGAAAGGATTAATATCTGTTAAAGGGACATTTCTCAGCATTGTATAATTGCATACTGTGATAGCAAAGGTCTAACATGATATTTCTAAAACGTTCCCCTCTCCCTCTCTCTCTTTTAAGAGAATCTAACTTAAGAGTCTTAGACCTGTTGGTCTGGCTTTGGCTAGCAGCATCCTTTATCAAATAAGTGCCCAAGGGAAATGAACCTCCTAGAGGGTGTGTCTCAATAAAAGTCTTTTTTTTTTTTTTTTTTTAATGGAATCGTGATAATATGGCTAAGTATAGACAAGTACAATTTGGGTAGGTCTGAGTATAGAACAGACCTTGTTTCTTAACCGCTATAAGAAACTGGGAAAAAGACAGATTCTAGGTTCTGGTTTTTATTTTATAATGATTTCAATGGCAAATCTAGAAGAAACATAATTTTTTGGTGCTCTAGTTTACTAACTTTTATAGTTGGAAGAAAAATAATTACTTCAGCAAGATGGGGTTAAAAAGAATCTTGGACTCAGAATAAAGACACTTGATTTCTAGTGTCATCTCTGTCTCACGTAACTTCATTGGTCAAAAGGCAGAGACTGGAGATAGAAAACGTGCAGCGTGCACACTTCTTCTACTTCATGCCATGCTCATGGCAGACATCACTAATTGATTCAGCCTTTTATTCTTGCTTGGTCCAGGATCCTCAATGCAGACTCCAGGCAGCCACCTAACAGACTAGATAGCATGACAATGGAAACCTATTTTCCATCCCTAGAATAGATGATCTTTAAGGTCCCTTTTATCTTTAACTTTCTAGGGTATCTTCTGTAAGTTATTTTCATATCCTACTAGGAATCTACTGAGGACAAAACACAAATGAACAAAAATGTTTTATAACCTTGCTGCCACAGTGGGATAAAAAATAGAAAACATGGCTTAGTAAATTGTTTCATACTTCAATGATTACATAAACAGAAAAACAGGGACTGCCATATTTGAGAGTCTTCAGCCAAAAACAATGTATGTCCTGGAACTAAATAGCTCTTACCATAGCTGTGGTTGTACATCAACTGCATATCAACCTTGTTGATCAGTCCAAAATGCCAATATCAATTGATCAATTAGGTAGTTAAGACTGTTAATAGGTAATGTTGTGTATTACATATTCCCTGGCCTGGAACAAAAGGGATTTAAGGTAGTTTTTAAAAATAGTGAACGTAAAAAATATTTTAAAAATTTTTAGTAGAAAAAAAGAGGCCAAGCCAGACGCGGTGACTCAGCCTGTAATCCCAGCACTTTGGGAGGCTGAGGCGAGAGAACTGCCTGAGCCCAGGGTTTCGAGACCAGTCTGGGCAACCTGGTGAGACCTCGTCTCTACAATAAATCACAAAAAAACTAGCCGGGCATGGTGGCGTGTATCTATAGTTCCAGCTACTTGCAAGGCTGAGGCGGAAGGATTGCCTAAGCCCAGCAGGTAGAGGCTGCTGTGGCCAAGAGTGTGCCACTGCACTCCAGCCTGGGTGACAAGAGTGAGATTCTAACTCAAAAAGAAAATAAAAGAGGCCAGGTGTGGTGGCTCACACCTGTAATCTCAGTACCCTGGGAGACCAACCCAAGAGGATTGCTTGAGACCAGCCTAGGCAACATATTGAGATCTTGTCTCCACATTTAAAAAAAAAAGAAGAAAGAAAAGAAGAAACAATAAACAAGGTAAGGAATGCACAGTGGAGATAGGAATGAAGTCTGTCTGCCAATCACTTAACCACTTATCATTAACAGGTGGACCACAAAGCAGGATCTAGGTTTCTAACAGCCATGGTAAAGAGAACCTAATCAGTTGTACAGTTCAAGGGGCTACAAGATAACAAAAAACCAACTCTTTGGAAGAAGTTCAATTATTCCTGACTCTATAACCAGACAGTTATTTCTTTCGAGGATCTACATAAAGAAAACAACATACCATGTACTAAATAATATTTTTTCTACATTCATTCAAAGGTCCCAGCAATGAGTTTCATAGGGCTATTAAAGTCTCCACCTGGGCTGGGCTCGGTGGCTCAGCCTGTAAACCCAGCACTTTGGGAGGCTGAGGTGAGTGGATTGGATTGCCTGAGCCTGCAGGTTCAAGACCAGCCCGGGTAACTTGGCGAGACTTTGTCTCTACAGTAAATAAAAAGTTAGCCAGGTGTGGTAGCTCGC